>SJYV01020857.1:225891-267553 GCA_006410875.1 Neotragus pygmaeus | reverse complement strand
GAAAAGATCCTGATGCTGGGAAAGATTGAGGGCAGGAGGAGAAGGGGACAACAGAGGATGAGATGGTTGGAAGACATCACCGACTCAATGGACATGAGTCTGAGGAAACTCCGGGGGTTGGTGATGAGGAGGCCTGGCGTGCTGCAGTCCATGGGGTCCAAAGAATTGGACATGACTGAGCAACTGAACTGAACTGAGACTAATCATACTCTGTTTTTATTAATGAGGACCCTGAAAACAGAAACTTTTGAGAGGCAGATAAGAAATGATGAAGATTGGTTTCAGGGCTTTTGGCAGCCCGAAAAGAATTTTCGGAACTGTAGTTATCTAACAGGCCCTGTGGTTCTTAGGTTAGCGGGTTGTTAGCTCCTTGAGGAGGTGTCGTAGGGTTTCAGTTCAGCCAAAGAGAGCAAATATGATAGAGGCAAGCTGTGACGTTGAGCAGCTGGCTCTACCTTCAGACTCTGTGTAGGTGCTGAGGCGCGGAGTGTGACCTGTCCTTCCCGCGCTTCCTGTGCTTTGCGTCCATGTCATGGAAGTAGATTGTATCTAATCTTATCAAGCTAGAAAAGGCTCCGTGACAGTTTGACCATCTCCTGAAACTGAGGCAAGGAACCTCTGGCTTGACTCCATCCTCTTCAGTGCCTAGGCTCTGTGAGGAAGTCCTTCCCAGGTTCCTGCGGGAAATTAGAATCTATTCCCAAGGGTGTGGGCTGTCTGTCTCTGGGGGAACTGACTGGAGCTGTGTATCTGTGAGAGCTCCGTGGGTACCAAAGGAAAAACCCACGATAAATGTTGTCACCAGGCCCCTCTGTCCATGGGATTCTCCAGGCAAGAATACTAGAGTGGGTTGCCATGCCCCTTTCCAGGGGATCTTCCCAACCCAGGGATTGAACCCAAGTCTCTGACATTGCAGGTGGATTCTTTACCATCTGAGCTACGCAGTTCAGTTCAGTTCAGTTCAGTCGCTCAGTCATGTCCGACTCTTTGCAGGAAGCCCCTAAATGATCACAGTTACTGTTACCTGGGCCAGCAGAGCAGTTCTGCTGATACGTCTGGGTTCCCAGAGTTCTTCCCATGAATTATTTTGTATAAATGTCACAGAAATGTCTATGAGAGCCATACTATTAGCCCTATTTTACAAATGAAAAAAACTTACCCCTTTCTGAGCTTCAGAAGCACAGAGTTAGCAGGGCCAACACTAAAAGCTTTCTCTATCACCACAGACTCCACCAGCTTTACCATTCTGACCCTCCATAGCAAAGAAGACCCAGAAAACAGGAGCCCTGCATCTCGTGTCCTTTCCTGAGGGCTCCTGGTAGCTCGGGTTGTGTTGGTTTGGTGGTCTCTATGGTATGCAGATGGCCATGCATATCTTTGCAGGAAAGATGTTTGGGTGGAGAACCAGAATGGAGGTGATAGGTGGGTCTTGTTTTGAAATTGTTTTCATCTTCAACAGATAAACTAGGCTTTCTTTGTATATTTAAGTCTAAAAGGTTTAAAACTAGTATAATTTCTGTTTAGTTGCCCCTGAAACTTTCAGGGTCAGTTCCTACCTCCCACTTCCCAAACAATGACTCCTGAGGCAGAAGCCATCTGTCTGGTTTCTATATATGTTAAGGTAGAAATAAAGCTGAAAACAAGGCGAAGTAGATGCTCTCACTCGTATTCATGTTTGTTAAAGGTCTCTGGGGACCCATTCTTCTACTTTCACATTTCTACAGGGGGCACTCAGAGTTTTTTTCTTTCCACTCAAGCCAGGTGTTGCTCAGAAGCTCATGACTGCTTTCTCTGTTGACACCCTGGAGTCAGGCAGAGAGAAGCATCTTAAGGGCAAGCAGCAGTACCATTCAGAGAGAGCCCAGCATCCCTCTTGAATTGTTCTCTGGTGCGTCCGTTCAGTGCCATGACACCAGGTTCCGCATCAAGTTCTCATGGCACGAAATTCACAGCAGCCGACAGCATGAGCAAGCAGTCCTGGGAGGATCAAGTACTCGCGCTGAGGCCGTAACCGCGGGGGCGAGCTCTCCGTCTCTCGTGCCGGGCTGCTTGTCGGGATGCTGTAACTGGGTCTCACAGATGACGAGAGCATGCAGTTGCTGTCCACCTCACAGCTGATTAGCAGATTCGGGTGTTTATTAGGATCTTTCGAGCACCAAGCCTCTAGAAAACATCGTCCCGAGTCTCTAACATTCTGTGTATGTGTGCGCTCATGTACATGTGTGTTTATGCATGTTGAGGAAAAACCACGAAAGGGAGGATATTCAGAAGAAGCATATTGCCGGGTCTTATGCATGAAGCTGATAAAGAACAATAGACTACTTAGGCTCAAGTACCAAAGTTTATACTCTCAGGAAGAAGCACTCTGGCAGAAATAGAGGAAGGCTGGAGTATTCTAGCTGAAATGTGGGGCTCCTATCCATGAGAATGTGATTCTGCAAGTCAAAGATACAAGCCTAGCTGAAGACACTGTAAGGCAAATCTAAGGTCAAAACACCCAAGAAGGAGACCTTGAAGGACATATGTAGTTACCAAGTCTGAAAGGGTGAAGTTGGGATTTGAGGTCAAGATTAGAAAGCCAAGGATTCTGGGCCAAGTGAAAATGAGAAAGGAGAAAAAGCTGACCGAAAACAGGTAGGAGGTAGGACTAGAGTCCTAAAGAGTTTCTTCAAATCACTCAGAAGCCCTTTGTGACTTAGAATTTTGTTTCAGAAAATTAGTGGTGCAAGTGAGAGTGGGGCTAGTTTAACGTAGGTGGGTCTAGGTAGGGATGGGGGTAGGTGGAGCTTAAATGGAGTGTTTGAGTCTAGAGAGTGGGTATAGTTATTTAGTGGTGAGTAATGGGAGACGGTGCAAGAAAAGGGATTCATTTGTATAGGGGCAGGTGGAGAGACAGGTGTGGGATGGCTTCTGACACTTGGTCAGAAGGTATTGACTGCCATTATGTGCCAGACCCTAAGCAAAGGTGTCATAATTTTTTTCTCCAGATATTAAGTCCACCTATTATCTAGTGGAGAAAATAAAGCCTGACTCCAGAGTTTAAAGCTGGGGTGACTGCCTAAACTCTGATATTGTCAACAGGGAGAAGGGAACAGACAAGGTTTGGATGGAAGACACAAAAGAATAATGTTGCGTTTAGAAAGTAGATTATGCAATCGATCTATGTGAGTTCAAGCTTCAAATTTGCCACCTCCTCTGTGTGTGAATTTGGGCAGGTTTCTTACCCCCACTCAACCTCAGTTTCTTCATCTATAATAGTAAGAATTGCTACCTCATGATATCATTGTGATGATTGATTGAAACAGCATGTAAAGTGCTTAGAATAGTGCCTAATATGTAAGTGCTAAAAAGGGTAGCAGTGACAATGAGGAGGATGAGGATTCCATTCGATGCTTGATGGTTTAAGTAACAGGAAGGTGTCCAGGGAGAGATACACATCAAAAGGAATTGTGAGACTGGAGATGTAGAGAGAAAACCCAGGCTTTGGAGCCATCTCCATTGAGGTGATAGTTGAATTGCAAAGATGAGATGAAATTAATAAGCAGGAAGTTACGGAGAGAAAGCAGTTTTGTCTCCAGAGGACATTTCACAGTGTCTGAGGACTCTTGTTTGCATTGATTGGGGATAGGGAGCAATGTATTATCTACTACACAGAGGCCAAGGATGCTGCTTCATATTTTACAAAGCACAGTTCATTTACCCCCACAGCGAATACCAACAATAGATGTAAGTTGTGCCAAGGTTGAAAAACCCTTGTAGTTTCCTCAGTCACAGTCGTCTGGAGAGGATGTGTAAGGTTTGTGGGGATGAAGCTGATGAACATAAAGCCAGGGAAGTCCGGGTCGCAGAAACCATGGGAGAAGAGAAATAAGACTGAGGGCTATCAGCAGTGGCCTATGGTACAGAGAGGCCAATCGTGAGAGCAGAGGAGTCAGCAACCAGTAGAGTCTTCAGTGCTGGAGGAGACAGGGAAGCAAGTTTTATGTGACTTTCTAAATAAGCTTGGTGGTTGAAGGTAGGAGAGAGGATGATCTCTTGAGAGGGCAGCGTTGCCATAGGAAAAGGCTTAGTCTGCATTCTTCTTTACTTCTCACTTTGACTATATCAGGCTAACAACTTCTAGGTCAGATTCCTACTCCTCTGATGCCCCCTCTTGTTTTAGCAACAAATGTGATTAGAGGCAAATCTGGATTAGTGAATTAGGTACAAGAGTGTAACATTTGTGCAGCTCTATCATTTTAGAGATAAAAGGGAGACTGAGTTTAGGTTTTCACTTTTACTAGCTCAGGAGCCTGAGGCCCTGAGAGATTCCCTGACTTATCCAAAGTCACGCAGCTGGTTAGTTCTTAAAGACAAACCTGAATGCCATCCCGGCCGCTGACTTCCCATCGCAAGTGCTCTCTTCTGTGCCACATTGCTTTCCAGGGGTCTCATCCTAGTTCTCAGAGGAAGGAGGTTACTAGATAGAGTGGTTTTCAGTGTGACGACCTAGATCAGGTTGACCTGCAGTGAATCTTCGCTCCATAGCTTACCTGCTGTGTAACACCAGATCAGTGACTTCATCAGTGGGGGCTTCAATTTCCCCTCCCCATAAAATGAAAGTGTTATTGCCTCCCTGAGGATTAAATCAGAAACACGTCTGAGATGGCACTTGGAACACTGCTTGCACATGGGCCCTCTTAACATCTTCATTATTATGATTCATAAGACCCTATCTTTGTCACAGGTTAAGGGGCAAGAGAATGTCCAGTGACAGAAAGCAGGCCAACATTAGACATGCTGTCTGAGTCACCCGGCCTTGCTCCTAACCCCGTCTCCTTACTCTGCCATAAGAGCAGTATAGTTAAGGTTGGTGTTGTTGTAGTTATACAAGGTCTTAAAGCAGATATCTTTCCATTATATTGTGGTGATGTCTATATGTCATTGATGTGCCTGGTATTTCTTAAAAGTCAATGACTACACACTTCAGGTCACTCACTGAATCAGCTAATTAGACCCTGACAATTTTTAGTCTTCCTGTCTATGAACACGGACTGTCTTTACATTTATTATTTTCTCTTTTAATTTCTTTCATTATAGATTTCCTTATACAGATTTTGTACTTATTTTGTTAGATTTATACCTAAGTCTTTAATTTTGGGGGTGCTAATTTAAATGGTATTGTGTTTTTAAATTCAAATTCCATGTTCATTGATGGTATATATAGGAAAGTGATTGACTTTTATATATTAGCTTTATGTCTGGCAGCGTTGTTATAACTGCCTATTAGTTTGGGAGCTTTTTTTTTGATGATTCTTTCAGATTTTCTGCATAAATATGTCAGTTGTGAACAGAGGCTGCTTTGTTTCTGCCTTCTCAACCTATAAACCTTTAATTTCCTTTTGTCTTTTGAAAAGGAGAAGTAAGATAAAACGTCCTTGCCTTGTTCTTGATCTTAGCTGGAAAAATCAGTTTCTCACCACACGACGTGACATTAACTGTAGATTTTTTTGGTACACTTTTTTATGAAGTTGAGAAAGTTCTTCCCTATTTCTAGTCCACTGAGAGTTTTTATCATACATGGATATTAGATTTTGTCAAGTGCTTTTTTTGTATCTATTGATGTGGTCATGTGACTTTTCTTCTTTAGCCTGTTGATTATAGATTAGATGAGCTGATTTTCAAATGTTGAACCAGCCTTGCATACCTGGGGTAAATCCCTCTAAGTTGTGGTATATAATTCCTTTTGTACATTTTTGGGTTTGATTTGCTAATGTCTTATTAAGGACTTTACTTTCTTTGAGCCATATTTCTTTTTAAAAATTACTCTTAAAGAAAAAGTATTACACATTATTGTAGAAAATTTGAACTTAAAAGTAAAAGAAAAGAAAGAAAAGTACTCTTAATTCCAGCACTCAGACATAACTACCCTCCAACATTTTGATGTGTTTGTTTTCCTGCTGTTGTTTAGTTGCCAAGTTGCGTCTGACTGTGACCTCATGGACTGTAGCCCACCAAGCTCCTCTGTCCATGGAATTTCCCAAGCAAGAATCCTGGTGTGTGTTAGTCACTCAGTCGTATCCGACTCTTTGCAACCCCGCGAACTGTAGCCTGCCAGGCTCCTCTGTCCACAGAATTCTCAAGGCAAGAATCCTGGAGTGGGTTGCAATTTCCTTTTCCAGGAGATCTTCTTCACCCAGGGATCGAACCTGCATCTCCTACATTGGTAGGCAGATTCTTTACCACTGAGCCACCAGGGAAGCCATGTTTATTCTAGTCTTTATTATACAAATAATAACTGGAACAGTAAATATCATTATTACTTCATCAAGTGGATACTCGAAATAACTAAGTGATAGCTGAGGTAGCGATCCCACGGTACTCTTAACAAAGTGAGGGAAGAAGGTAAAGAAGGCACTAATGACTACTTTTGTCTAGAGGCTTCTGATGATGAGAAAAATGGTTTGGGAGGAGATTAAGTGTTCATTTTAATAACATTTTCACCATGCTTCTCAATATCCCATTGTAAAATCCAAGCAATCCAAGCTTCTAACCACTGTCAGGAAAATTTTTGTCATCTCCAGAATGTTGGTAATAGAATGTGGTTCATAGTTTGGGGTTTTTGTTTTTTTTTTTTTCATAGTTCTTATCTGCTATGCTTCTAAAAGTGAAGTGTAGTGACAGTGTTAGTCACTCAGTCCTGTCCAGCTCGTTGCCACCTCATAGGCTGTAGCCCGCCAGGCCCCTCTGTCCATGAAATTCTCCAGGCAGGTGTACTAGAGTGGGTAGCCATTCCCTTCTGCAGGGGATCTTCCCAACCCAGAGACTGAACGTGGGTCTCCTACATCGCAGGCAGATTCTTTACTGGCTGAGCCACAAGGGAAGCTTCTGTTAGATAATTTTCCAAGCCTTGGGAATAGACAGTTGTTTTATTCATAAATATTGACTATTCCCCTCATACACAAAAAGACACAAGGGATGGGAGATCCAGGCATCCACTGAAAAAAGACTCTGTCCTCCTTGCTAATGAAGCTCTTCCCTTGTCTCCCCTCACTGGAGCTTGGCAGAGGTTTGCAAGGAGCTCTCTTGAGGCAAAAATGCCAGAAGAAATCCACAGGCTATACTGGCAGCCCTAACTTTGAGATTCCCTACCTGGAAGTTTCTGTGGACACTGGCATGCTGAGGGAGTACTGTGTTGTGGGAGTGAGGACAGATTACAGCATTGAAAAAGTTCCACGCAAACCTTTTTTTTTTTTTTTTTTTTGGAATGGGCTGCTTTAAGTTATTTGCAGGAGATTTGACTAACAGAGCAAGTACTTCTGGAAGCTTCAGTCAGGGTAGACTCAGATATGTTGCTTTTGTGTAGCTTCCTGTTCCTGATCGTGTTCTATCTTTCTCAGTTCATCTCAGCAAATCTCTCTTAAGCCATCATGCTTTCCAGCTAGTATGCTTGTTGTTTTTATAATCTTCCTATAATAAAAAGTAAATAAATCCTTGTTTTCCTACAGGCCAGCTAATGAGGAGTTAATGACTTCCAGTTCATGTCAAACCCATTGAATGGTAGTGTTTCCAAGTACAAGCTCTTAATTCAGGGTTTTATGTGTTTAATTATGTATATGTAAAGTGCCAGTCTGCATACCTCTTGGGTCTGGACTGGCTGAGAGATGTTAACTATAAGAGCATATAGAAAATACCACAGGATAAGACTTAACTCTTCAAATGTACATCCTTCCTCCCAGGATTCACTTTGGGAAAATAATGTCCTAGAAGGAATAATAACAGAAGCAACCTGTTAACAGCAGAAATATCTCAATTAAGAAGAAATAAATCGGAAGAACTTGAAGCAGGAGGAAAGGGATCCTTAGAGGCAATATGTTACAGCAGAAGGTACACCAGACCTCGACCAGAGGCAAGTTGGTTTCTAAACCATACTTTGTGACTGTACCTCTCTGGGGCTTTTTTTCCCCCTCACCAGAAAGTTGGACTCCACTCCAGTAAGAGCAATCACTAGTTAGTTCTGACCATTCACAAATAAGCTGCTTATTCTTTGATATTACAATGCTGTGTTTAAGTAATTTTAGAAAGTGCTATCTTATTTTCACCGAATATACCTATAAGAAAGATATATCAACTTGCGTATAACCTAGGGCTTTAAAGTTTTGACAGCTTAGGGAACAATCAGTTGACCAAAGAGAGCAAACTCTTTTTATGGTTTCATTTGTGTAGGGGACCCAAGTTACTGAGGTGTGATTTTCCTGGAGAGCACCTCCAGTGCCCCAGGAAGCATTTCAGGGAGGAAGAGGAGGTTTTTCTTTTAACCAGAGTGGTTTTTCTTTGGGCTGTATTATACTTTGGGGTTCTACATTAAGACTTTGTTTGGGGCAAGGGAAGTTTTGTGGCTTTAAAAAGGTGTGACAATTACTAGTAGATTCTATAAAAAGGAAACTTCTACATCACCAGTCTTATCATTCTGTGATACATCCAGCCTTCTGTCTTCTTTGCTTATGAAGAACTTTTTCTTTTGACATAATTTGCGAAAAGTATAGTCAAGAGTAGAGACTATCACTGTCATCTTTGGGAAGCTGTAGGATAGAGACTACCTAAATTCTAGGAAGCCTACTCAGAAATGATGTCAGTGGCTCCCAACCATCAGTGCTGATGTGAAGGGCTGGTTGCTCCTGGAGAATTGTTAAGTTTATAGCAGGATGGAGTTCTGATGCTGGGGTAAAACGAAACCTGAAAGAAGTTTTGAAAGCTGTTTCATTTCTGCCATTTGTAGGGGTCCTTTCTCCAGAGTACTCAACCTGTTAACCTACCAGTGGCCTAATCCTCTGAGGAGTCTCTCCTTTGGGCTCTGGATTTAAATGCATCCCATGACCCAAAAGTTTGTTCTTGCCATTTTGCACGAGGCTGGAGAATACCTATTGTTGATTAGTAGAGAATCGGAGTGAGAAGAAGGCATAAAGGTTTTATAAAGTATTCTGCCTTCAAATCCATGGCCTAATCTGTATAAAAATTAATTGCATAAAATAAAGGTTGAAAAACCTATGTAAAGTAAAGGAAAAGAGATAATTTAAAATTTAAAAACCATGATTTATTCACCTACTGCAATGTAATCCCCACCTTTCCTGATTGTGATGTCAGCTTCTTAACTTCATATCACATGTGTATGTGAAATCTAGTGAAGTAGCTTCAGTTCAATTCAGTTTAGTCGCTCAGTTGTGTCCGACTCTTTGCCACCCCATGCATCGCAGCACACCAGGCCTCCCTGTCCATCACCAACTCCTGGAGTTCACCCAAACTCATGTGCATCAAGTCGGTAATGCCATCCAGCCATCTCATCCTCTGTCGTCCCCTTCTCTTCCTGCCCCTAATTCCTCCCAGCATCAGGGTCTTTTCCAATGAGTCAAGTCTTTGCATGAGGTGGCCAAAGTATTGGAGTTTCAGCCTCAACATCAGTCCCTCCAATGAACACCCAGGACTGGTCTCCTTTAGGATGGACTGGTTGGATCTCCTTGCAGTCCAAGGGACTTGCAAGAGCCTTCTCTGTAGGTTACAAGTCAGTTTTTATTATGCTCTCCATTTTTAGTCACTTGGAAGAGCTTTTCTTAGGAATTCAAAAAGTTTATGCTTTAGTTAAAGATTTAGTCTCTAAAGAGAGGTCTTATAAGACTAAATTTATTTCAAGGGTAGGGATCCAGATTCACTGATAAATGATTACCATAAAGCATAACACCCTTGAAATATATACACTAAAAATAAAAAGGAATTATATAAATAAACACATCACAGTTCTCAATCTGATAAAGAACTTGGAGGGACATTAATAACATTTAACACTCCCTCTCCCCTTTTCTTTAGCACTGGGGAGAGTTCCTGCAAAGAGTATGTGAATTCACAAGGGCTTACGTCACTTCGTCAGTTGCGGTGTGAATGGATACGTGTCCTTCAGGCCTTATTTTGCCTTGACGTTTTTATGGCAGTGTTACAAAAGCTGCTTAAAGTATCAAGCCTATTTCAGTTTTTAAGAGGCTAACAGAAAATGGCCTCATCTTCCTCTCTCCTGTAGTCTTTCTCTCTCCTAGTCTCCTTTTTAGGTTTTCCCAGTTTGACTTCCCTTCTGACAGACTGTTATAGTGAACAGAGCACCAGACTGGGAGCAAGACTGTCAGTGTCTCCTACAAGATTACAGCTGGGTCTGCTTCCTCGTTTGTGAAAGACGGGGGTTCGCTTAAATGACAGCTGCTTTCTCTTTCAGCTTTAAAATTCTCTCCTGGCTTTTGTCCTTTTGTCTACTGTTCTGCCTCTTCCCTGTTTCCTAGCTCAGCTACTCAGTATGCATAGTTGCTTAAAAATACTCATAAAATAAACATGGTNTCGCTTAAATGACAGCTACTTTCTCTTTCAGCTTTAAAATTCTCTCCTGGCTTTTGTCCTTTTGTCTACTGTTCTGCCTCTTCCCTGTTTCCTAGCTCAGCTACTCAGTATGCATAGTTGCTTAAAAATACTCATAAAATAAACATGGTTATGAGGAAACATCAATACGTGTAGTTGCTGGCAAGATATGGCATTTAGAAGTTCAGATTTGGTAGTTTCTCATTTTCTTTGCCTTATGCCCTAGCCAAATGCAGCGGAAATATATTATTTCACTCATCAGAGAGTAAAAACTTAAGGACTTGATATTATCCACTCTTGGGGGAAGTGTAGGAAAATGCATACTTCACACACTGTGGGAATGTAATTGGTGCATTTTTTTTTCTGGAGGACAGTTTGGCAGTGTCAGTCAGTAGTTTTAGAATATATATATATAAATTGATTCAGTGTTTCCAAAGGTTTCTAAAGAAATTCATATGCAAATATTAAGAGGTATAGCCATTGATGTTCATTGCTGTCCTGTTCATAAAAGCAAAAATTTGGAAATATCTTGTATTTCTATAAAGAAGGGAGATATTTAATGGATATGTTTATTCTTTTATCTCTCTAAATATAGATGTCCATACCTATATATACTCGTTTCATACAGGCATTAAAAATAATACAGTGAATGAAGTTGCTCTGTCTATACTAACTCTATACTAACTTTTTAAGTAGGAAATCAAGACACAGAACCATGTGTTCACCATGATCCATTTACATAAAAGCAACGTCATTGTCTGTATGTGTCCAGTATACCTCGTTTTGCTGCGGTTTGTGTCACTGCTTTGCAGATACCGTGTCTTACAAATTGAAGGTTTGCAGCAGCCCTGCATTGAGCAGCACTCTTTTCCCAGCAGCGTATGCTCACTTTCTGTCCCTGAGTCACATTGTGGTAATTCTTGCAGCATATCAAACCTTTTCATTCTTATTGTGTCTGTTATCTTGTTGATCTTTGATCAGTGATCTTGATGTTACCTTTATAAAAAGTTTATGACTTGCTGAAGGCTCAAATGATGGTGAGTATTTTTTAGCAATGAAGTATTTTTAAATTAAAGTATATATATTATTTTTGTAAACATAATGCTCTTGCATACTTAATAGACTACAGTGTAGTATAAATATAACTTTTATATGTACTGGGAAACCAAAAAATTTGTGTGATTCTTTATTGTAATATTCATTTTACTGTGGTGGTCTAGAGCAGAACCTGTGTGTCTCCAAGGTATGCCTGTATATATATGTATATATGTACACACACACACACACACACACATAATGACCAGAAAGGCATATATCAGACTGTTAACAGTAATTAACCCACTGAGCAGAAAAATGGTATTGGGAAAGAGAGAGAAGAGGAATTTCTCTCTCTTTTTAAATATACACAAAAAGTCTGTCTGCAATATAGGAGACATGGGTTCAGGCCCTGGGTGGGGAAGATCTCCTAGAGAAAGAAATGGCACCCCACTCCAGTATTCTTGCTGGAAAATCCCATGGACAGAGGAGCTTGAATGGCTATAGTCCACGGAGTCACAAAGAGTCAGACACGACTCAGCAACTAAACAAGAACAACAATACCTATTAACATTTTAAAAAGTAATTATGTAATGGCAAAACCAATACAGTATTGTAAAGTAAAAAAAAAGAAAGAAAGAAAGGAAAGAAAAAAAAAAGTAATCATGTATTACTGGCATGAAAACAAAAAAGTAAAAAGGAAGGACAAGGAATCACTTCCTAAAGATTGAAAGAAGCAAAAAGAGTAGCAGGAAATTCATCAACAGTATCTGAGAAACATTGTTCAGAGGATATTATTCCCAAAACTTTGGGAACGGATAGGACCCACAGTTTGTGTTGTGGCCAGGGCTACCTAGCATTTAGAATAATAGTCCTACTCTCCCATTTCTTTGCGTGTCCAACGTATTCTTACTTGTCTCTGTTCTGTAGGTAACCCGGGACCAGATGAAGGTGTTTATACAGCAAGAGTTTAAGAAAGTTCAAAAAGTGATTGCGGATGAGGAGCAGAAGGCCCTTCATTTAGTGGACATCCAGGAAGCGATGGCCACAGCTCATGTGACTGAGATTCTGGCTGACATCCAGTCCCATATGGATAGACTGATGACTCAGATGGCCCAAGCTAAGGAACAACTTGATACCTCTAATGAATCAGCTGAGCCAAAGGCAGAGGTAAAGGAGAATGCCTGTAATAAACCAATAGCATGAAATATAGGCGGAAAATGACTGCTGTGTTTGTTAATTCTGGAAATTTCCCCATTTTGGTCCCTAAACATGAATGGATTGAAAGCTTCAATAGGACATAAGTGTTTGTGCTGCTAAGTCACATTAGTCGTGTCCGACTCTGTGCGACACCCTAGACAGCAGCCCACCAGACTCCCCCGTCCCTGGGATTCTCCAGGCAAGAACACTGGAGTGGGTTACCATTTCCTTCTCCAGTGAATGAAAGTGAAAAGTGAAAGTGTTTACACTGGTGTGTAAACCAGTTTGGAAATACTGGCTGCTCAGGCCTTCACTCAAAAACTAGGCCTAGCAAAATACGTGTACACTGTGCCTTAAAGGAGTGTAGTCAATGGGGCAAATACTGTTCTCAGGTAATGAGGGAAGCCAGAAATCAGAGCCAAAGAAGAGGACAATTGACAGATTCCCAATTATTAAATGAGCCTATAGATAAAGACACCATGGGGATGAGAACTGGGCTGAATGAGAATGTCAGGAAGTGAGCATAAAGCAGGCCAAAATAAAAGAATGAACTCATTTTGTGAATAGTGAAAAGGTGCCTCCAGCTGGTCTTTTTATGAAGCTAATTGCATAAATTGGGGGCATGACTATTGGATTGAGGGGCATGTGGGCTCAGGCATTGTGAGGATCAAAGATACCAGTGAAAGACTCAAGGTAAATGTTAAATGACAGTTTTAGTCACTACATTCATTGTTATTTTGTAACAAGAATAAAAGAATCTTAAGACATTTTACCAAACAACATATTCAGCCATTTAGAATCTATTGCTAAAAAAAAAAAAAAGTGGCCATTTTTAAAAATGCATGTGCTCAGTCGCATCTGACTCTTTGCGACCTCGTGGACTGTATCCTGCCAGGCTCCTCTGTCCATGGAACTTTCCAGGCAAGAATACTAGAGTGGGTTGCCATTTCCTACTCCAGGGGATCTTCCAGACCCAGGGATTGAACCCACATCTCTTGCAGCCCCTGCATTGGCAGGTGGATTCTTTACCACTAGTGCCGCCTTGGGAAGCCCACGTGTAAAACTTCTATCTCCCACTGGAGAGAGGCTATTGTTGATGAGGTTTCATACTATTATGTTGAAAATTCTGGTTGAGCTCATGCCAGGTAGGTTTAGGGTAGGCCTTTCTGGAAGAAAACCTAAGAGTGTCCCATGAACTTTCTAGTATAGCTGCTGACTCAGTCAGCTCAGCCTTAACAAATAATTTTGCCTTGGCCCAGGAGAGCCCAGCCACAGAATAATCCAGCCGACAAAGCAGCCAGGGTCCATCTAGGAGGTGGGTACTGCTTGTGTCGTCCTGCCAGGAGACGTGAGAGACCACTGTCTCACTCATCTAGAGTTCTTGATTAATTCTCGTCATGTGTGCACGGAATAGAATGGCACTTGCTCTTTTCATTTCATCCTCCCCAGAACTAACAAAGTGTGTGCCTAAATACGTTTCTAGATAGGTGAGAGAGCATGTTACATTTATCATTTCATTTAATCCTTATTCCAGTGTTCATTGTATCCATTTTATAGATGGGCTGTTGAGATGCCAAGAACTGTAGACACTGACCGGGTGTCATTTAGTTAGCAGAAAAGAGCCAGGATTCAGCCCATCCTGTTCCCGTGCCTGTGCTTTTCCCGACCATNGGAAAAAGAGAGAGAAAGGGAAATAGGGGGAATATTAATATAAAAAATAAAATAATGATTATCTCAGATTCTACAGATGATAAAATGATAACAAGAAGCCATTATGAATAACTTTATAGAAATACTTGTGAAACTTTGGGAGTAATAGATATATTATTAAAGAAGTACAGTTTATTTAAAAAGACATAGGATAGAGAAAATATCTGGATAGTTTTTTAACTATTAAGAAAATTAAATTCATAATTAAAACTTCCCACAAAGAAAAGTCTAGACCGAATGGTTAGTTAATAAATTATATCAAATGTTTAGTAACAAATAAACTCCAATCTTTCACAAAAGTATCATTCCAGACCTATTTTTAAAGTTGTTCCTAAGGNTTAAATTCATAATTAAAACTTCCCACAAAGAAAAGTCTAGACCGAATGGTTAGTTAATAAATTATATCAAATGTTTAGTAACAAATAAACTCCAATCTTTCACAAAAGAAGTATCATTCCAGACCTATTTTTAAAGTTGTTCCTAAGGCCTGTCTCACTGATTCATAGAAACTTAAAACAGACCCAATCAAAATATTGGCAAGCCAAACACAGACATATACAAAAAGAACGGAAAGATTGGTTTAGCATTTAAAATCAAAATCATTAACTTAGAATAAGTGACAAAAAGTGACCACCTCAATATGTTCAGAAATTACATCTGATAAAATTTAATATTGCTATTGTTCAGTCTCTATGTTCGACTCTGGGACCCCTGCAACCTTTTCTCTATCTCTGAGTTTTCTCAGACTCATGTCCATTGAGTCAGTGATGCCATCCAACCATCTTATCCTATGTTCTCCACTCTCTTGCCCTCAATCTTTCCCAGTATCAGGATCTTTTTCAGTGATTCAGCTCTTCACATCAGGTGGCCAAAATACTGGAGCTTCAGCTTTAGCATCAGTCCTTCCAATGGATATTAAGGGTTGATTTCTTTTGAGATTGACTGGTTGGATCTCCTTGCTGTCCAAGGGACTCTCAAGAGTCTTTTTCAGCACCACAATTCGAAAGCATCAATTCTTTGGCACTTAGCTTCCTTTATGTTCCA
The DNA here is from genome assembly GCA_006410875.1 of Neotragus pygmaeus. NCBI lineage: Eukaryota > Metazoa > Chordata > Mammalia > Artiodactyla > Bovidae > Neotragus > Neotragus pygmaeus. The sequence goes on along the minus strand of SJYV01020857.1, from coordinate 252,190 downwards.
GCTCTCACATCCATACATGACTAGCTTTGACCATATGGAAATTTGTCAGCAAAGTGATGTCTCTTCTTTTTAATGTGCTGTCTAGATGTATCATAGCTTTTCTCCCAAAGAGTAGGGATCTTTTAATTTCATGGCTGCAGTCACCATCCACAGTGACTTTGGAGCCTGCAAAAATTAAGTCTGTCAGTTTCCATTTTTCCCCCCTATTTGCCATGAAGTGATGGGCCCAGATGCCATGATCTTCATTTTTTGAATGTTAAATTTTAAGACAACTTTCTGACTCTCCTCTTTCACTTTCACCAGGAGGCTCTTTAGTTCCTCTTTGCTTTCTGCTATTCAGTTCAGCTCAGTTCAGTTCGGTCGCTCAGTCATGTCCGACTCTGCGACCCCATTAATTGCACCACGCCAGGCCTCCCTGTCCATCACCAACTCCCAGAGTTCACTCAGACTCACGTCCATCGAGTCAGTGATGCCATCCAGCCATCTCATCCTCTGTCATCCCCTTCTCCTCCTGCCCCCAATCCCTCCCAGCATCAGAGTCTTTTTCAATGAGTCAACTCTTCCCATGAGGTGGCCAAAGTACTGGAGTTTCAGCCTCAGCATCATTCCCTCCAAAGAAATCCCAGGGCTGATCTCCTTCAGAATGGACTGGTTGGATCTCCTTGCAGTCCAAGGGACTCTCAAGAATCTTCTCCAACACCACAGTTCAAAAGCATCAATTCTTCAGTGCTCAGCCTTCTTCACAGTCCAACTCTCACATCCATACATGACCACAGGAAAAACCATAGCCTTGACTAGACGGACCTTTGTTGGCAAATAATGTCTCTGCTTTTCAATATGCTATCTAGGTTGANAAGTTCAAAAGCATCAATTCTTCAGGGCTCAGCCTTCTTCATAGTCCAACTCTCACATCCAGAAAGCCATTAGTTCTTCTCTTAAAACCTATTACAAGAGCTAAAACTTGCCCAGTCCTTCTGGCTATTAGGAAAATGTACAAAAGATAGACTACAAGAGAGACATAGATTGATAATCACCACTTAAAACAATGAGCTTCCCTTCAGTTTTTCAGAGGTTTGACAAACTAGTAAGTTGATGTTGCCTTTGCAAATGAAACAATTAATATCAAAATTTGGGAGCTCAACTGACACAATAATTATGCTGAAAAATGTAATTTTGTCTGCATAATGGAAGTGGGATTACTTCAAGGAGATCTCATTAATGTGCATTCATCTACAAAAAAGCAGTGTAACCTTTCTTATTAGATTATTGCAGGGTCATGATGCAAAAGGCAGTTGGAATAATTCTCAGTCTTTTGTTCTAAGAAAATAAATTAAGCACTGTCTAGGAGTCTAGATATGGAAATTGAAATCATTGAAGACAGAAAAACAATGCAGTCACTCATTCTGAAATTTTATATCACCTTTTTAAAATTTCTGTAGGTTTCATTCCACTTATCCATTTATTAAAATAAATTACAGCCAGTGTCTGTTATGTGCCAGGCAGTGCTAGATGTTGAAACTGTCATAGAAATCAAAAGTCCAAACAGTCCCTTTTTGCATGGTGCTTACCTTATAGCAATTGGTCTCTCCTCCCCATTTCAGAGCCATACATCTGTTCTCTGTTCAACTCTCCCCAGTCTTAAAGAATCAGCACCTTACTAAAAAGATGCTCGTCACATGTAGTTATAAATGGAAATCCCCCAATCCTGGGCTTCTAAGTATATTAGACTGAACACTGATTATCTGAGTTGTTGACTTAGTCTTTTAAACTAGGGTTCTAGGGTCCAATAAGTCTGGCAAATGCTGCTTATTTACCCAGCTCTTGAAGTTCCTCAAGTACCGTGGCATAATAAAGGCTTTGAGCACGCCTGTAAATAGTAAGACTGACTGACTTTGTTTAACCCAGCATTCCCAAACTTCTTGACCATAAGGATCTTTTATCCCCTATCACATGAATACCCTTTAGCACCAGTGTTCCTCAGCTGGAGGAATGTGGCTCATCATCCACTAGATATTAAGAACTGTTGCTGATGAATTGCCATCTAGAAAGAGGGTATAAAAAACGAAAGACTATGTAGTAGGAGTCCACATCTCTTAGGTTGAAATCTTGTTGTATTTTTAAAACACTAGGTCTTCTGAACCATTTCTCTACTATTACTAATTTATGTCCAATACAAATGGGAGTGTAGCTATCAGAGGTTCAAATAATGGAAACTGATACACCTTCCTGGGAAAAGAAAGTCTGAAGAGGGCCACTGGGAATTTTTTTAATTGACATGAAAATGAAACTTAGATGTCCATGATTCCTTTCAAAAATAATATCTATCAAAAATCAGTTTTTTGTTTGTCTGGTCTTAATAACATCATTCCTTTCACTCTTTAACAATAAAAAAGTTGTAATTCCTACATATCCCAAGCCCCAGCATATTGTATAGTACAGAGCAGACTCTCAGATATTGGTTGAGTGAATGACTGAAACAGACAATGACAAGGAACGTCACAAGATACAGAGCAATACAGAAAAGTTCCATTTTTCCAATTTTAGGTCAGTGNGTCTGTTATACTATTTGCTAACTGTATACACGAGCAATACTTAGCCATATTCCAGGCTTGGAAAATGACTGATTAGGACTCATGAACCCTTGGCTATTCCTTAGATAATAATGATCGTGGACATGATAGCAAACACTGATAAAAGGGCTTACCGCGGGCCAGGCGCTGTCCTGAGAGTGTTACGTGCCATGATTTAATTTAACCCTTTTGATAGCCCCATAGGGGTAGAGGCTGCTCCTGGCCCCATTTTCCAGATGAGGACAATTAAGCACAGAAAGAGCACATAGTTTGCCCAGGGTCACATAGCCAGTGAATGATAGAGAGCCAGGCTTTCAACCAAAACCATCTGGCCGTGGAGTCTGTATTCTTTTTTTTTTTTTCTTTTTTTTAAAAATTTATTTATTTATTTATTTTTTAATTTGACTTTATAATACTCTATTGGCTTTGCCATACATCGACATGAATCCACCACAGGTGTGCTCTTTCTTCTGCCTTTGCAAATCCTCAGTGGAGGCTTACAGCAAGATAGATAGATAGGTAAATAGATGATTTATCTATCTCTCTTTATTTGTGATTTAAATATTTAGTAAATAAATATTTTAAAAAATAAAAGTTCAGCTGGGTGCATCTGTGCTAAAGAAGGCTTTTAATCTAAGTATTCAAGGCTAGTTTCTTGGCTGTTTTCATTTAAAGCTGCACACATGCCCTGTCTACTCTGTGTGAGCCTTCTGAGAAGGGTAGGGATGCAGCAGGGAGAGCTTTGCATGGAGTAAACTGCGCTCTCAGGACCGTGGAGAGATTTGGGTGGTGCTCTTTCCCTGTCCTTGACAAGTGATGGGCTGCAGAGGTGCCTTCAAGTCAGTGGCCACCCTTTTAGCTGTGGACTTGTGTGCCTTGTGATGGTGAAGCTGGAGAACAGTGGCCTGTCTGAGCCAGCAGTAGGACAGGCTGCTGTCTGGAAAAGCAGGGTGTGAACTCACATGTATCACTGTGAGATAGTTCCCCAAATAGGAGGTTTTTGTGCTGACTCTTGCTTTTCCAGCTGAAGCCTGGCTGTTTCCTCTTTCTTCTCTTAAAACAATCTTTCTAGAAGGCGTTTCTCTTCCTACCTGCTTTTGAGTGACAGGGCTGACATCTGGGAAAAAGAAGTGATCTACTTCTTTACAAGTTACATCTCCACCAGGCCTGAAAGTTGTTTAAAATTCAGTCTTTTCCTGTGGAGCTCTTGAGTCAAGGTGAGGAGTTCTCCAGTCAGCCTTCTGACTCCATGAGAACTGGAAGTAGGAAGAGTGAACTCTTATCCTGAATCAACCAGCATCAGTCAGTAAAGACATCTTTAGGAGGGACTCTGCCTGCAATTAAGGGGAAATGGCAGAGGAGGTTATATGTGTGTACTCCACTATTATATATAAATAAGGGACTTGCACATCATGGATTTTGGTATCTGAGGGAGATCCTGGAATCAATTCCCCTGTGGATACAGAGGAATGATGTAATATAGGAAATAATCAGACAGCTTTAAGATAAAACATTCATTAAAAACTGAGTGCGTGTTTTGTACTCTATCACTTTAAGAGTTCAAAGAATCAGTGTGATGCACTGGGTAAAGAATACAGGCTTTGGGGTCAGAGGTTTTGGGTCAGAACTCCAGCCTCATCACTGCTAGCTATATAACCTTAGCCCTACTATTTCAATTCCTTAAGCCTTGGTTTNTGTTTTATACTCTATCACTTTAAGAGTTCAAAGAATCAGTGTGATGCACTGGGTAAAGAATACAGGCTTTGGGGTCAGAGGTTTTGGGTCAGAACTCCAGCCTCATCACTGCTAGCTATATAACCTTAGCCCTACTATTTCAATTCCTTAAGCCTTGGTTTTCTCATCTGCCAAATAGAGATGATAACAGTATCTAAAGTTATAGAGATGATACCAGTATCTAAAGTTAAGATTAATGAGAGGACTAGTGAGATCATTCAGTTAAAGAAAAAAAAAATCTTTTGAGTGCCAGNTTAAGCCTTGGTTTTCTCATCTGCCAAATAGAGATGATAACAGTATCTAAAGTTATAGAGATGATACCAGTATCTAAAGTTAATATTAATGAGAGGATTAGTGAGATCATTCAGTTAAAGAAAAGAAAAATCTTTTGAGTGCCAAATCTGAGCTAGGCACTGTTCTGAGTGCATGGGATATGGAAAAGGCCCCTGAAATCTCAGTGGCAACAGCAAGCCTTTACTTCTCTCACATACTGCATGTCCCCTGTGGATCAGCTTTAGCTGTCTTCTGCCCCCTTCTCCTTCATTCCAAGGCCAAGGCTAAAGGGCAGACTCCGTGCAGGACATGCTGGCTGGCAAAGGGGGAAGAGCGGTGGCAAAATGGTGCAGCTCGCCCCAGGAGGGCAGGGGCTCACTTTTGAGGCAAGCGACAGAGGGAGAGAAGAGTCCGGAAGGCTTGCAAGATGAGAACGTTTTTGCGGTGATTCGGATGAAAGAGCCTGAAGTTCTAGGCTTGGATTAGAGAGTGGCCATGCAGAGAAGAGAACAGGTGGGGGAAACATGGGATGGGGACTGGCGAGAGCTTAGCGAGTGGCCGCATTTGAATAAAGGAGGAAGACGGAGCTCAGGCAGGGGCCCTGGCTTCCAAGGCTCGCTCTGCTGCTACCTCGTTATGTAAACTCAGGCAGGTCATTGAACCATTCTGGGCTTTGAGCTCAGCGTTTGTAAGATGAAAGACCTGAGTTTGATGTGGCCCCTGAGGTTCCCTCTAGCTCTGTCCCTTTCTGACTCTGAGACTCTGAAGTCTCTGTCTTCGGAGATCACAGACCACTGGGAGTGGTGCTCATGGCAAGGAAGGTTGGCTTAGAGAGAAGGTGTTACAGTGACTCCACTTTGCATCTGTCTCAGCCCAGTGGGTTGTGTGCCTTTCCTCTTTGATTTTGCTTAGAGCCCTCTTTCTCCTTGGCTTCATTTTGAATCCAAAAAGGAAATAGAATTTCTTTTTCATCTCCAAAGTGGTCCTTGGAAACATACAGCACCTTGAGGTCATGGGACTAATGTAGCCTTATGGACAGTGTTTCTCCAGCATCTTTTGGCATCCTGGCATCTTCCTATCCTTCAGCATATTTCATGTTATGATAGCACCTTCACAGTTTCAGCCTGGAAGTCTGTTTGAGAGGAATCCTTATCCCCCCTGCCCCAGCCTATCACATACCACATATCCACAGAATCAGACATTTCTGCCACTCTTCCTCCTTCTCAAGGGCATGCTTCAGCCTCTCTTATCCTGTACTCACTCCTTCCCTTGGGAAGAGGAGTAACTTGTCTGATTGGTGAGAGTCTGGCAATTATTTGACCTCTCCTCTCAGTTGCACAGGGTTAATGTGTTAGAAATCACTGCCCTGAAAAGACAGCATGGCCATGCCTTTCTCTCTTCTCTCTTGCTTTCTTGAATCACTGGGTTCAGGCAGGATGGACCTTCCTTGCTCTTTGCTCTCCACTGAAATAAGCAGACTAGGAGGAAATTGTCTCTTCTGGATGCAGATAGGTCTTTGTTCCAACTTCCCCATCAATGACTAATTAAGTAAATTAAGTCACTTCTTCCCTGGAATTCAGATAACTTTAATAATTTAGTGGGGGCGGAGGGGCGTCTTCCCTGGTAGCTCAGCTGGTAAAGAATCCGCCTATAATGCAGGAGACCCCAGTTCCATTCCTGGTTTGGGAAGATCCCCTGGAGAAGGGATAGGCTACCCACTCCAGTATTCTGGCCTGGAGAATTCATGGACTGTATAGTCCATGGGGTTGCAAAGAGTTGGACACGACTGAGCGACTTTCACTTTCACTAATTTAGTGGGAGAGGTGGCAGGAGGCACCTACTGTAGCTTTAGAAATCTCGGCACTATATTAATTGGGTCTCCACTTACAAAAGTAATACTTTGATCATAGTTTAGCTCCTGAAGTCTCTGCTCTCCTTGTTTGAAAGTGGGGAATACAGTGAACAAGTGTCAGAGTGGTCTTCAGCAGACCCTTTCAGCATCACCTCACACTTGGTAACAGCTTCTTGTCCCCCTCCCTCAGCTTTGCCCACAGGAAAATGCAGCTGTGAAAGAGGGCACTGGTTTATTTTGCATCATAAGAATTGCATCAAAGCTGAGTTGCCATCAACCAGTGTCTGCCTGCCCTCTAAACTTTGTTTCCAGGAAACTGGGTTCCCTCTTATATCCTGATATTTTTAGCCACTTCACCCAAAATGCTGGATTTGGTGCTCTTTTCATATGGTCATTTTAGTTAAATGACTACTTTGAAATGTCAGTATTAAATTAATGGTACAGTCTAAGTTCCCAAAGATGAGAGTTATACTGAATAGTTTGAGGTTTTTAACCTCCTTCCTGTCTTCCAGTACAGCCAGTGTTTTGAAATATAACCTTTTAACAAGCAAGTGTTTAAATTCTGACATGATTTTGGTACCTTTTTAAAAACTAAAATTATAGGCCAATTCAGTTGAAATGGTTAAATGCAATTTGCGTGCATAGTTGTAACCCCACTTGATTCTTTACAAAATTTTTAAAATCTTAATTATTGTTTCTAGAAAGTCTCCCAGGAGGCAAAGCTAATGAGCCTTTGCATTATTCCATCAGTGTGTATATCTGACACTGTGTGAAGCGCAACAGGGTTAAAGAATGAGCCACCGGCCCTACTCTTAAAGCACTTGCAGTTTGATTGAGAAATGAAGCTTGTGGGCAAAGAATTATAATACACTGGCATGAGAACCCACATAGAGAGATGTGCTAAGTGATGTGGGAGGCAGAATAAAAAGTGGCTAATTCTTTCTAGGGAATCAGGGAAGACTTTACAGGTGTTGACCCATTTGACCCAGTGGCCTGAACTGAGCTATTCAATAGTAAGTTGATTGATGGAGATTAGAGAATGGGGATCGTAATTGTATGTTCACATTCTGATAGTGACAAGAGAATTTTGAACTGTGGCTCACGAGGAGAAAGTATGTACTATATCACCATTTAAGTCCTTTATCAGCATTGTGCTTTATTTTAGAAGAAGAGAGCTTTGCCAACATTTATCCTTCTGGTTTTAGAAAGAGCATAGGCATAATGGAAATAAACTTGGCATATTTTGAGGAGCCATGATTTAGAGTTTTGAAGTTTTGAAGTTCATTCTCTTCTTCTCTTTCTCTGCCATCTAAAAGAAAGAGATTTAATTTCTTTTTAACTATTTCCAACTTTTAAAAAATTGTTCTCTATTATAACTATGGCTCCCGTTTCTCATTGTATTAACCAGAGACTCTTTGATTGTAAGGAACAGAAATCTACCCCTACTAGTTCAGATAACACAGTGGGATATGGAAAAGATATGGTACATTTTTCACAGGACTCAATCAAAGGAAGCGTTTCTGTACCTGGTGGGTGTAAGCATGGAAACTGGTTAAGACCAAAAGTTGCTCTCGCAGTCTCTGCTCTTTCTCTCTTTCTTCTTCCTGCTTCACCCTCCACCCCACAGAGCAGACTTTCTGTTTGCTTTGTCTTTCCTCTTTCCCTGTAATCTCAGCTTGTCCTGGCAGCACTTTGGTCCCTGCTATACAGCCGTTTTCTGATGCAGAATTCAACATTGCTTCACCTCAGTCTTGAGAGAGAATCTAGCCAATTCATGTCTGTTAGTTAGCTACCCTTGAGTTAGGTAGTCATGCCTGTCTCATCAGGTACTGTAGAAGGGGGCTGAGGGTGGGGGATGAGGAGTAATGTGGTTTGTAGGGCTTTTCTTCCCCCAGGTAGGGACAGGACAGGAGGGTGAATTGAAAAAGTTAAGCAAAAACTGAACAATATTCTGCTATGCGCCCCTAGAGAAGCAAACTGGTATGTAATCAAGGATGACAATTTAATTTTTCCTAACAGTTTTTTTATAGTTAGACAGCAGAGTGCCCTTAAGTGCCTGTCAGTTCAGTTCAGTTCAGTCGCTCAGTCGTGTCTGACTCTTTGCGACCCCATGAATCGCAGCACGCCAGGCTTCCCTGTCCATCACCAACTCCCAGAAGTGTCTATTGCAGAACAATTTCGTTCCTTATACACTTAGCATCTCACAGATAAACAGAAGATGCACACTCAACCAACATGTGACTCTTAACAGCACCCCTGTTTCTCATTTGCTGTTGCCTCTTAAAGGTCAGGGTATATGAGAAAAACCATGAATTTTACGTCACATGGAGTTACTTCCATTTCTTGCTAATTTAGTGGCCGTAAACTAGTTCCAACCTCTTAGAATCTGTTTTCTGATTCACAAAATGGGGCTGACTTGTACCTCCCCAGCCACTCTAGATGCTTGTGAGAAACATATGATAAATGCGCATTGAATGATTTTGTGAATAGTCAGACACTATACTGACAAGTTCAGTTATTAATTGATTATGTTAGTGGTGGCAACCAAGATAACTTTTTGGTTGATATTTAGCATGAGTTACTGAAGGATTAGACCCTCTGGCATCTGCTCATCTAAGGCATGGTTTTTGGCAAGACTTGTAAACACACCAAGTTTCTGCTTTTCTACCTCTCTGGGCTGTCATTGTGCACTTGGAGTTCCTCAGATGAAAGGTACAATGGAAGGTCATAGATTCGCTGCTCCTCCATCAGCATGCACGTCATCGTGACTCCTGGTCACGACAGGGAGCCTTTTGCTTTGCTCATTTGTGAGCTGGAACTATTTTAATCATCGTAATGATATTAAGTGGGCTGTTATCTGGGTGCTTCTTTTAATTAGATGATGGTAAGAGAAAAACAAGGATCACAAATGATTCCCTTTTGCAAATAAGTAAAAGTTGCTGAATTATTTATTGAAGTTCATTCAGCTAGTAAGTCGAAGAACTAGGATTCAACCCAGTTCTGTTTGACTCTAGTTCCCACATTTTCCCCCCTATGCCTTACTGCCACCAGATCTTGTGAGTCTACATGTTTAATTTCTATCTGGGCTCTTCAGACCCCAAAAGGATCTATGAAGCTAGAAATAAAAGTCTATTAACTATTTTCAGTATTTCAAAAATTGTAGTGAGAAATCTTACATTTAACTGCAACAGAGCAGAATTATGTTAACTTTTTTCACCCCATGGTGACCTAATTTGTCAGTTAATGATTATTTAATTCACGCAAGAAAACTAATTAAATATTCAAAAATGTTGTATGTTAGACAAAGAGTTTCAAATTCTGAAGCCTTTGGAGGGTACATGGGGGTCCTTGATGGTGAAGATTATGAAATGCAGCCTAATCCCCAAACTGCAAACTCATGGGTCATCAGCCAGCCAAGTCTAGCCCAAAGGTGTTTTGTTTGCCTCATAAAGTATTTTTTCCAACTGACTAGCATTTAAAAATTGAAAGATTTCACATCAAAAGGCAGATTTTTTTTCAGCTTCTTTTGAAAATTCAGAATTTTTAGCAGTACTGAATCTGTATTTACCCATGACATTGACCAGCTGGCTCCTTAGAAGGGGTATGTACTTTGCAGTTTACCAGACTCCACCTGGCCCAATTTCTTTGCCTCATTCATTCATGTTACCTGTGGGGCCCCTATAAGCCCTGGAATCTCTGATGCCGAGGCTCATCCAGTCTCCTTATTTTGTTGCTTAGATGTAAAGTTAAACCCACCCGCTAGTGGTAGCACACCCACATTTTGTACCCTATAGAGTTTGTGACTTGGGCTTCTTCTTAAGGTCTTTCATGCACACTTGTCTATTTGGCTCTACTGTATCTTTGAGAACAGGAGTCACATTCTCATTATTGTTTAAGGGGTTGGGGATGCAAAGAAGAGTAAGACAGAGTTCCTGAGAAAGGTCAAGTAGTCTAGCGTTGTTTCTTTTTAATTCATGAAAGTATGTAGGACCCTGATAAGCACCAAGTGCTTTTTTAAGACCTACTTGCTAGAGTATTATGAAACTCTTGTCAGCAAGTATTGTCAGAAAGACCTAGGTTACAGTTCTGGTCACCATTAATTGTCCATGTAAGCAATTTACGTAAACTCCTGGGTTTCAGCTCTCTTGTCTGTAAAATGGGTATAATTATAATGCCTGGGGGGTGAAATGAAGATCGAATGATCTGATGCTCATAAAGTTTAGGCATGGTGCTGACCATTTAATAACTGTGAGAATATGTTAACTCTTAGGTTAAACATGCAGTTGGCACTAAGTTAATGGTTGTTGAATTAATGAATGAACAGGTAGAAAAAATTGAGTGTAAGGATTTAAATGTGTTTAAACCAGTAAATATCTATCAAAGAAGAGGTCACCAGAAGTGTGTCTAGCAGGCCTGGAGACCACAAATTTTTGATGGCTTTGAATGTCTGATTTTGAGGCGACTACAGTAAGCACATGCTGTGGCAGAATCAGCACCCCAAGCTCTTTAAGCAGGTGGATAAGCTTACCTCTGTAGAATAACATCGGCCTCAGTTTAACGCAGGTTGATGTGAGGTTGAGAAGAGAGGAATGCATTTCTAATAAACTTGCAAAGTAGACTCATGCTCAGTGTTTTCAGAACATCCTCAGGACTTCACAACTGGCCCATGGGCTAACCTCCGTGATATAGCAGGCTGACATTATCTTCATGAAGGACTGTTGCAGTTGCTAAGGTCACTACTAAAAGGGGGGAAAAGCATTAGCTGACTTTCCCGATTTTCCCAGGGCTCCTGGACTGCTTCCTCCTTTTACAGCCTCAAAGGCCAGGCTGAGGGGAACAGACTTACTCACTGCATGCCACTGCTGTCTCATTTAATTGTTACACTGATCCACTGAAACAGTTTATCATTCAGATGACAAAACTGAAGCTCAGCAAGATCAAGGGACACGTTCCGATTAGGACAGCAGCAGAACCAGAACTCTGTCTCTTTCCATATCTCCACGGAGCATCCCACAGCTGACCTCTCCTCCTAAGGACTTCTCTTGGCCCTCAACCCCATCCTCATCCTCACTCCCAAAGGGAAACTCAAGTAAAGGGCACCAAAGTGGATTTCCTGGGTGAATACACGCTGCCCACTCTCTTCTTACTCATTTGCAACGCATGTTTATTAAACACCTCTATTATGCCAGGCACAGCTCTTATGACGAAAGATACACGATGAACGAGACAGGTGTGATCCCTTCCCTGGTGGAATTTAATTCTGGTGAGAAGAGATAGACAAAAAAAACTAGTAAACCATTAAATGAAGAAAATAATTTCAGATAGCAGTGTTAGAAAGGAAATGAAAAAGCGTGACTTGGTAGAAGGGGGTTGGGGAGATGAAGCTGCTAAAGATAAGGTGTTCAAAGAAGGGCTAAGGAGGTCACTTTTGAGCTGAAACCTGACTGAACAAAGGGGCCAGCCAAGCAAAAATGGGCCTGTGAGCATTAGAGGCAAAGGGATCGGGAGTTCAGACTTGAGGCTGGCTGCTGGTGACCGTCACAGCAGGCCACTTCACCTTTCAGACTTTTTGAAAATATAACATGCCTCATAATGGAACATGTTTCTGATTTATAATCTGAATCATAATATTACATTATTCGGCATTACTCTTTTTCTCAGTATTCTGCAATGGGTTAGTAATGTGGCTTCAAGAAGGCTATGATCTCTACAAGTTATGGAAACAAGCCAGCTTTATCAACAGAGGACATGCAAGTTTACCTATATTTCCTTCTAGAGAACCACATACCTCAGGCTGTGCCTGAGGACCTCACATTGTACATTCGAGGATGGCAAGGACCCAAGTATGGCAGAATCAGACAGGCGCTCCCAGAAACCCAGTCACACATAGACAGAACTCAGACACCTAGGAGACAGGCTGCTTGAGGGTGTGAACATTTAATTTGGTGCTATTTAGCATTATTCCCAGGATACCTTTGGTTATCACAGGATAGCCTGGTTACCACAAGGAAGGAAATAAAATTCTTTTTGTGTAGGTAAGTATGGGCTCAGTCAATACACAGCAAAAATAGTTTAGGAGGTAGGAATAGGGGACTGTCATGAACTCTAACGAGGATCAAGTGGAGTGACTTAAAGCAATAAATCACTGCCTGCACCTAACATAGGCTGTCCCAACCCAGATACCCTCAAAGTAATAACAGGACTTGGAAAACTATTTGCAGGATCTCAAAGGTCTGAATGGACAATGAGACTACACGGGCTCTCACTTACTTCCCATGTCCTTTCAGGTCATTGTTTCGTTGGTTTGTTCATTATTTCAATAAATCCTTAATAAGTTATTTCTGTGTGCCAGGTATTAATGAGAAGCGCTATGAAATTTTTTAAGTGGGTAAAATAGGGATCCTTGTTGTTGAGACATTTAAAGCATCTGGTGGAGCAAAGAGACAAGGAGATGGCTCATTACAAGACAGTGGAACGGCTGCTGGTCCGGGTGCTCTGGAGTGCTTTGAGAAGCCCAGAAGGCAGGAGAAAGGCAGGCAATTGGGCCTTGGAGAGCTTCCTAGAGGAGACATTACTAAACCTAAGTTTAAAAGACATAGATAAATTACCCAGATGGGTCCAAGGGAATGAAGTTCTTGGCAGAGGAAAGATCATGTACTTATATATAGGGCTTTTAATTCTCCAGAGCACTTAATGCATTGTATCAGAATTGTGTTCAGCTTTGAGCAACAGAAAACTCTGATATCAGTAGCTTAAGCAAACAGAGGTTTATTTGTTTCACATAATAAGTTTGGAGGGAGGTGAGTGCTGGCTTTGGTTCAGTGGCTAATGATGACTGTACTGCCATCTTCCTCTGAAACTCCCTGGGCTTTTCCTTTGTGCTTGTGATTGAAAAAGGGCAGCAGCTCTGGGTGTCATACCCGTGTTCAAGCAGGAAGAAGGGCCATGTCTGTATTAATCCGAAAAGTGAACACTTTTTTCCCAGCAAACAGCCCCCCACATACAACCGGAAGACTTATCCTTCTATGTCAGAGGCTTGAACTGGGCTCCGTGTCCCCATCCCCCACTGCAGTACAGGCGTGGTAGGCAGATATTTAACCCTTCCTCACCCCGGAGTAGAAAGCAGCAGGGAGAGCGAGTTGAGAATGACTAAATTCAGCCAATCAATAGTATCTTGCCAAACTTTCCATTTCACTTGCTCTTTGTAATAAGCTCACGCAGTAGGAAGAGCCAGTGTTATTAGCTCCACTTTGCAGAAGAAACTGAGATTTGGAGAGCTAGACGGTGCCTGAAATCACAGAGTTGAACATTTATTTAGTGATAACAAAAAAAGAAAAGGGAGAGCTAATGTTGACATATGCTTATTACACACCAGACTCTAGCTGAGCACTTAACATATGGTCTCTCCTTTCCTCCTCATACAGTCCTTGAGGCCTATCTCCTCTTGTAGAAATAGTCCAGGTATGGACATAACCAAGGGCATATTGACGTGACTTGCCCAGGATCACAAAGCTAGCACACAACAGAGCCAGGATTCAGACCTCAGTTCTCCAGAGTATCAGCCTGATGCCCTTCTTGCCTCTGCTACCTTGAAACTCTCCTAACTTTCTCCCCATGAACCCAGTGAATGTGCCAGCTCACCGACATTGCCCAGAGCCCTTGAAGCCACCTCATCCCAAGCCCCTCTTACTCCTTCTAATTTATTTGACCCACTCCTGTTTCTTCATTATTGCTTTATGGACACGGAATCCAGCAACACATTATTTCAAATGTCCTGCCATTATGAATGCATTTCCTTTCATTGTAATAGCACCAACCATAATGAATACATTCTGGATCCGCGCAGATGTCACTGGTGTTTTCAATGCTCCATTCTAATTTATGTTGGGAAATGAACACTTAAAGTATTGCCCAGGCTCCCATTACTCCAGAGAAAATCAGGGCCGCCCTGTGTGTGTGCATATGTTTTTGCATTCACGCAGCAGATAGGATGTTTGGGTCAGAATGAATTGCGAGCCTGAAGTAGGAGTCTGGCTCTTTCCTGGAAGGGCACATTGGAAGTAATGTGCTGTGAACATCAGCAAACCTATGCAAGCAGGTTTCCTAAGGGATAGAAGGGCCTACCCAGTGGGCATAAATTATAGTCAGACATTGTTAGAAAGGCAGAGAGCCTTGCTGATTGAGAGGTCCAGATTTGGGGGTACCCCGAAGATCTTCTTGACCTCGTGTGTATAGCCAGCAAGGTTGATGTGCTTGGTACAAGCCAATCTCATCAGTCAGCACACACCGTCACAGCCTTTTTGACATTGAGGGTAAATAGTGAGACAGGGCCACCAGGGAGCAGAATGTGCTCAGTTTGGAATTAATTATGTGACCTGATCTTTATGATGAGAGTCTGTCTATGAAATAGGGGGATGGTACTAGTCACAGAGTCTGAAATGCCCAATAGTAGTAGAACATTGCCTTTATGGAGAGAGGCTGGGGCAGGCCTCCCCTATATTTGAAACAATTTATGGGCCAAGAAGTGCTAGACATTTAGCCTGCTGTCTGCAGGGGGTTCTTAGGGTGATATGTTTTTAGGTATATCTGAATGATGCTAAAGCTGAAACTCCAGTACTTTGGCCACCTCATGCGAAGAGTTGACTCATTGGAAAAGACTGATGCTGGGAGGGGTTGCGGGCAGGAGGAAAAGGGGACGACAGAGGATGAGATGGCTGGATGGCATCACCGACTCGANCTCTAGCACAAAGAAATGGCTTAAATGAAAAAGAAGTACAGTGTGGTTGCTGTGTAAGACTCTGTTAGATTCCCCATCTAGCAGTTTTTTCCTTTTTCCTTTTTTTTTTTTGTTTTTTGTTAACAGAATTTGCTTCTGTTGGGCTTTGCAGGAGCAATATGCTCAGGAAAGTTGACTCCCAATCTTCAGTAATATTTAAAGAGTTATCTATCACTAGTTTAAGACAACACTTTTGCCAGTAATTGGTTTGGAGTGGCATGCAACCCTCTTCTGGCTACTAAAAGTAAGGGGAAATTATTTAAAGTGTTGGGAATTCTAAATACTAAAAATATTGGGAAATTTCAAATGAAGGAGTTTTAGAATGACAATTAATATGACAAATCCTTTGACATCACCTGGGAAATAATAACTTGCTCTGTGGCCTTGAGCTGAATGCTTTATCATTCTAGGTCTCAATTTCCCTATCATATTTATCATTCTTGCCCTGTCTAGTTAACAAGGTTATGGTTAATATTATTGAAATTAATGAATGTTAACATGATTTCAAATTGTAAATGCCAATATGTACGTAATTACTGTTAGTTATAAGCGTGGCATGCTACAGTTCATGGGGTCACAAAGAGTTGGACAAACTGAAAAACAACAATAAATTATTTTGAAATCTTTAGATTAAAACAGGTATACAAATAAGGTGGCACAGTGGTAAACAATCTGCCTGCCAATCCAGGAGATGCAATAGATGCAGGTTTGATTCCTGGGTTGGGAAGATCCCCTGGAGTAGGAAATGGCAAACCACTCCAGTATTGTTCAGTATTGCAATATTCTGCAATAAATGTATTTTTTCATATTTCCTTGAATAAATATGAGAACATTTCTCTAGAGAAGTGAAGATTATCTTCTATGTTGTAGCATATACATGACTCTAAACTTTATTAAATGTTATTAAATTCTTCTCCAAAGTAATTTTGTCCATTTGCAAACCCACTTACACAACACGATAATTCCTTTACACTTTCTGCTTCACTCTTTGGCATTATGCATGCATGCTAACTCACTTCAGCCATGTCTGATTCTGCAACCCTATGGACTGTAACCCACCAGGCTCCTCTGCCATAGAATTCTCTAGGCAAGAATATTGGAGTGGGTTGCCACACCCTTCTCCAGAGGACCTTTCTCACCCAGGGATCGAATCTGTGTCTCCATTGGCAGGCAGGTTCTTTACCACTAGCACCACTTGGGAAGCCCCTCTGGCATTGTGGAATTTGTTAATTTTGTCACTATGATGCTAGGGGAATTGAAAGTTACTGTTTAATTTGCAGTTCTCTTTTTAGAAATCAGAATAGCTGAAAATAGGTCTGATGGCAATCAAAAGAATTCGTGATAACAGTGATTACATAATTGAGGTTTATTTTTCTCACATAAGAAGTTGCTAGCATTGCTTTTGCAGATCATTAATGTAATCAAGAAGATTAGGCCCAGCCATCTTTCTGTTGCATTATCCTAAGTATGTTGTCTTTTCTTATTCATGCTTATGATACAAGATGCATACAAAATTGTTGCAAGATGATTGCCATGACATCATTCCANGATTGGGCCTTGGAGAGCTTCCTAGAGGAGACATTACTAAACCTAAGTTTAAAAGACATAGATAAATTACCCAGATGGGTCCAAGGGAATGAAGTTCTTGGCAGAGGAAAGATCATGTACTTATATATAGGGCTTTTAATTCTCCAGAGCACTTAATGCATTGTATCAGAATTGTGTTCAGCTTTGAGCAACAGAAAACTCTGATATCAGTAGCTTAAGCAAACAGAGGTTTATTTGTTTCACATAATAAGTTTGGAGGGAGGTGAGTGCTGGCTTTGGTTCAGTGGCTAATGATGACTGTACTGCCATCTTCCTCTGAAACTCCCTGGGCTTTTCCTTTGTGCTTGTGATTGAAAAAGGGCAGCAGCTCTGGGTGTCATACCCGTGTTCAAGCAGGAAGAAGGGCCATGTCTGTATTAATCCGAAAAGTGAACACTTTTTTCCCAGCAAACAGCCCCCCACATACAACCGGAAGACTTATCCTTCTATGTCAGAGGCTTGAACTGGGCTCCGTGTCCCCATCCCCCACTGCAGTACAGGCGTGGTAGGCAGATATTTAACCCTTCCTCACCCCGGAGTAGAAAGCAGCAGGGAGAGCGAGTTGAGAATGACTAAATTCAGCCAATCAATAGTATCTTGCCAAACTTTCCATTTCACTTGCTCTTTGTAATAAGCTCACGCAGTAGGAAGAGCCAGTGTTATTAGCTCCACTTTGCAGAAGAAACTGAGATTTGGAGAGCTAGACGGTGCCTGAAATCACAGAGTTGAACATTTATTTAGTGATAACAAAAAAAGAAAAGGGAGAGCTAATGTTGACATATGCTTATTACACACCAGACTCTAGCTGAGCACTTAACATATGGTCTCTCCTTTCCTCCTCATACAGTCCTTGAGGCCTATCTCCTCTTGTAGAAATAGTCCAGGTATGGACATAACCAAGGGCATATTGACGTGACTTGCCCAGGATCACAAAGCTAGCACACAACAGAGCCAGGATTCAGACCTCAGTTCTCCAGAGTATCAGCCTGATGCCCTTCTTGCCTCTGCTACCTTGAAACTCTCCTAACTTTCTCCCCATGAACCCAGTGAATGTGCCAGCTCACCGACATTGCCCAGAGCCCTTGAAGCCACCTCATCCCAAGCCCCTCTTACTCCTTCTAATTTATTTGACCCACTCCTGTTTCTTCATTATTGCTTTATGGACACGGAATCCAGCAACACATTATTTCAAATGTCCTGCCATTATGAATGCATTTCCTTTCATTGTAATAGCACCAACCATAATGAATACATTCTGGATCCGCGCAGATGTCACTGGTGTTTTCAATGCTCCATTCTAATTTATGTTGGGAAATGAACACTTAAAGTATTGCCCAGGCTCCCATTACTCCAGAGAAAATCAGGGCCGCCCTGTGTGTGTGCATATGTTTTTGCATTCACGCAGCAGATAGGATGTTTGGGTCAGAATGAATTGCGAGCCTGAAGTAGGAGTCTGGCTCTTTCCTGGAAGGGCACATTGGAAGTAATGTGCTGTGAACATCAGCAAACCTATGCAAGCAGGTTTCCTAAGGGATAGAAGGGCCTACCCAGTGGGCATAAATTATAGTCAGACATTGTTAGAAAGGCAGAGAGCCTTGCTGATTGAGAGGTCCAGATTTGGGGGTACCCCGAAGATCTTCTTGACCTCGTGTGTATAGCCAGCAAGGTTGATGTGCTTGGTACAAGCCAATCTCATCAGTCAGCACACACCGTCACAGCCTTTTTGACATTGAGGGTAAATAGTGAGACAGGGCCACCAGGGAGCAGAATGTGCTCAGTTTGGAATTAATTATGTGACCTGATCTTTATGATGAGAGTCTGTCTATGAAATAGGGGGATGGTACTAGTCACAGAGTCTGAAATGCCCAATAGTAGTAGAACATTGCCTTTATGGAGAGAGGCTGGGGCAGGCCTCCCCTATATTTGAAACAATTTATGGGCCAAGAAGTGCTAGACATTTAGCCTGCTGTCTGCAGGGGGTTCTTAGGGTGATATGTTTTTAGGTATATCTGAATGATGCTAAAGCTGAAACTCCAGTACTTTGGCCACCTCATGCGAAGAGTTGACTCATTGGAAAAGACTGATGCTGGGAGGGGTTGCGGGCAGGAGGAAAAGGGGACGACAGAGGATGAGATGGCTGGATGGCATCACCGACTCGATGGATGTGAGTTTGAGTGAACGCCAGGAGATGGTGATGGACAGGGAGGCCTGGCGTGCTGCAATTCATGGGGTCGCAAAGAGTCAGACATGACTGAGCGACTGAACTGAACTGAACTGAACTGATACCAAACATGTCCTTTCCAAGGCTTGGGATCTCAGCAGTTAAAAGGTACCTGGAAGATAACTTGTCAGGCCCAATATTGTGAATCCCCATTCAAAGGTTCTAGAAATTTTAAAGGAGGTGATGTGGTGGTTTACAGAATGTAAGAGTATCCTAAATTTCTATAAAATCCTATGTTTTTATACCGCACCTATTTCAGCGAAATCTTTTAGATATTCAGGAGTTGCCTGTTAAAAAAAATGGCCACTGAGTGATTGCAAGGCAAATTAAAGAAGAAATAGAGGTTACAAACTGAATTTTAGAATGGGTAATGGGTGTGGGCATGTGTGTTTGTACATACGCAAAATGCAAATATTGGGAGGGGTCTGGAAATGTTTGGTTTTGCCTTTAATAAAAAAGGGGCAAGCACGACTCTAAAATTTGGCTTGGAGGGGGGGCAAAATTTCTTTCTAGTCTCTAAGTAATCTTAAATCTCACTAATTTTTATTACTGAAAATCTATCCAAAAAATGAGGCTGTGAAATTTCAATATCTATCCTTTTCTGTTTCATAGGGAGTGCTTTTCCCTCTGAGTCTCTGGAGCCTTAATTTTTATACAGTTTGTCACCGACTCTTCTGTCAATAGCTGAAAGACAGCCTTGAGAGAACTCGTTTCCCCAAATCTACCTACAAGTATAAGCCCAGTTAAGACCAGTGCAGTACTCAAAAAAGTTATTGCTCTTCCCTTCCTTCACGCCACAAAGCTACTTGAACTTGTCCCTCACTGAAAAGTCTATATTTTACAGGAAGTTCTGTAGAACCAAATACACTGTCTGGGGGTTTAGTTAAAACATAAATGAATCAAGCTCTGGGTTGAATCTCTTGCATCGCAAAGTCTCCATTCCTGCAAATTCAATAGCTGGAATGGCTTGCTGTATCCTCGAAAGAAAAGGAGTCGGGCAGTAAGAGAAAGACTGCTCACCGTTTCCTCGGGGGCAGTGCTGTGAAGCACAGTTTATTTTTCCCCTGCGGCAGGGTTTAGTCTTGCTTTCACCTGGAAAGCCTTTCTGAAAGGGGTGCAGGAACGAGGAGGCAGATAGAAGCTGTCTCCTGCGGCAGCGGCTTCAGGTTTCCATGGACTTCCAGCAAGATGCAGTTTACCACCAGCTTTGAGTCAGAAGTATCAGAGGTTAAAACCCACAGAGAAATCTAGGTCTTCGTGCCGCTGTTGGGGTCAGAGTGAGGAGCAGGAGATAGGACACTGTATCAGCCTGATTCTCCTTCAGTTCACTGCTCCCTGCTCGCCTAAGCTGGCTGACAAGCCAGGGAAGCAGCCGTTTAAACTGCCCTCCCGAGGAGCCGCCCATCTTACGAGAGTTCCTCAAGTAAATGTGCCTTCAGGGGACTGTATAACTAGAAGCAGAGCCATTTGCATCAATTCATCCTACACGTGTCTTTTGCCTCCTAAAGTGCTCAAGGCTCCTGCCATACATGTGTGTGTGTGTGTGTGTGTGTGTGTGTGTGTGTGTGTATAGCATAAGTTTCTAGACTCTAAGTAGCTGTACTTAGAGTCTGCTCTAAGATGATTGATGGGCTTCCCTGGTGGCTTAGTGGTAAAGAACCCACCTGCCAACTCAGGAGGTACTGGTTGGAGCCCTGGATCCGGAAGATCCCCTGGAGGAGGAAATGACAACCCACTCCAGTATCCTTGCCTGAAAAATCCCACAGATAAAGGAGACTGGCAGGCTACTGTCCATAGGGTCTCAGAAGAGTCGGACAGGACTTAGCGACTGAACAACGAAGATGACTGAATAGATAGGGAGAACACCGGCGCCCAAGAGGATACGACTCTGTTCCCTGAACTCAAATTGTCTGTGCTTCCACTGCCATTCTTTTGTAATAGTTGTTCCTGGCTGTGAAACAAACTCAAGATTTAAAAAATTTTTTCAACAATAAATAGTATCTACTGAATGGGAACTAAGTGAAGCTAAACCTATGTATTTTCCAAAACTCTGAAATAAAAACAAATTGCAATAATAGCTGTCATTAAGTATTTACCTTGTGCCAGATATTATGTTAAGGATTCTAATAACATGTCTTATTTAGATTTCATAACTACTCAATTATAAAAGTTTTATTGAACACGTTTTACAGATGAGGATACTAAACTCAAAGGGGAAAGTAACCTAGGTTACATTGTCTGCTTATCTCATAACCCAGTCCATCTCTTCCAGGTGGCTATTGACACCTGGAAGATGGAAGAAGGAGTCTGTCAGAGACTCAGTTAGCCCACTTATGATGGGCAGGTTTCCTCTTTTTTTAAATGGACCCCAGGAAAGGCCACTGTGCTCTACAGAGCCCACACCACATGCTAATACCTGATTAACCCAGGAGTAACTCACAGCAGGTAGATCGGAAAGGCAGCCCTGGCAAGGAGTCACAGCTCACATTTCTTTTCTTTCTTTCTTTCCTTTTTTTTTTTTTTTTGGTAGGAAGAACATTGGCTTTGCAGTCAGACAAACTTGAACTCCAAACATGATCGAGCCACTGACTTCTCTGAACGTCAGTTTACATATCTGTAAAATGGGGAATCAAAATGTCTTCTTTACAAAGATGCAGTCCAAATTGGATGAGAGACTGTATATAAATACCTATTATAATATATGCCTTGAGTAATTTTTAAGAAATACAAAGTTGCTTAAAATTTCATTTTTTTTCTATATCAGCAAAAGGTTTCCCAGGCACCCTGAAATGTTTTGGCCCTAGCAGTTGAGTGGTTGAAAAACGCAGTGTTCTGCATTTCCCAAAGGAGGGCTCCTTCTTTAGAACCAGTTCTGCTTTCTCTGGTCTGTCTTTCCTTCCGAGGCAGGAGGTGGGCTGCTGCTTCCCTTTCTGCCCTCCTTATCCCATCCATTCCCACAAAGTATTCACTTTCCACTCATGATTTCCTTCAGTGCTTTTAACAGTCACTTGACACTGGAAGGATATTCTCAGCAGGCAAGCAACCTGTAATCGCTGCTTGTTGCTGATGTGACCTTGTGGCTGACCTCTGGGAAAGCAGTGGGGACTGGAGGAGGCAGCGAGGCTCTGTTCCGGCAAAGCAAGACGATGGGTCCCAGGGCACCTGGGAGGCAGCGGGAGGCACGGCTCCAGACGCCTTCCCACCTTGGCTCCCTCTGTCCAGCGTGTCTGGAGGTATAATCAGGAGAGAATTATGGGATGGGTAAGGTTCCGTTGTTCTTAAACAACCCCAAGCAAAATGAAAACAGAGCTAAGGAGCACAGTGCAGCTGGAAGTACGTTTCCGCAGTGTGCATTTTACCCCCATGAGAGGCGTGCAGCGCCCTTAGGAGCATCCTGCCATCTCTAGAGCCCACCAGCCATCATCCCATGGTCCGCCCCCAACCCCAGGGTGGGGGTCTAGACTGCCTCCTACTTTTCTTAATCTTCTAATTCCTATTCTCTTCACCAAGGGGAAGGTGATTGAGGTATAGGAAATGGAGGGAAAATGCAAAACCCTTACCTCCATTTCACAACTCTTAGACACAAAACTGCTCATCAGTTTTGTGATAAGTCATAATACATGCCTTTGAGAGGCTGCAAGCTGTCCAGAGGAGGAAAAGGCAAGCATCCTACCAGATTAATAGCGCCGTAAGAGGTACCTGTAGTGGAGGGGGTCAGTACCAGGGAAGTGGATTTCACATTAAGTATTTCATCCCCGTCTTTGTGACTCTTGAACTTTTCAGGCACTTTGCCGCAAATCATACAGCCTAGATGGCCTAAAGAGGCTTCTAGTGCCCACCGTGTTCACAGCCCCGCTCCTGAACACTTGAGTCCTATTCACCTTGCACTCTACTTCCTAGCCCTCGTGGACCTTCTGAACTTTGGGCTTTATAATGAATGATCCTGTTCATAGACATGGTTCACTGCTCCAGCTGCCACTCTGCCACTTCAGTGCCTTGCCTTCATGAAAATTTTCCTGCATGTTCTCTTAACTAGGCTGCTTCTAGCTTGCCTGGTCTTATCCGCCCACCCCCAGGATCCTGTATTTCTACCACTCTGCCATAAGCTATGGAACTGCTAAGTTCCCCAGGGCCTTACAGATAGGACCCAGACCCTGAGAGTCTGAGGAGGGATGCTGAGTAGTCTCTGCAGGGCTTCCCAGGTAGCACTGTGGTAAAGAATCCACCTGCAGTGTGGGAGCCACTCAAGATGTGGGTTTGATCCCCGGGTCAGGAAGATCCCTCGGAGGGGGAAATGGCAACCCGCTCCAGTATACTTGCCTGGACAATCCCATGGACAGAAGAGACTGGCAGGCTACAGTCCGTGGGGTCTCAAAAAGTTGGATATGACTGAGCACACACACATGTAGGTTGGAGGGTCAGCACAGCTTCGTGGAACACGTGGACTTGAAGGCTGGTATGATTTGAGTAGGGCAAGAGAAAGGATATTGATATTCCAGGCTGGAGCAAGAGAAGGCCTTGTTATGACTTGTTAACAGCTGTTAAAACCGTCAGTGTGAAGGAGGAGTTTAGAACTGGAGCTGCCACAGAGATTTAAGGATTATCTGTGGATTTCAATGCTATTACTATTCTTTACCCGAGGGGAGGGGAGGGGGAGTTGGAATGAAAGCGAGAAATTAAAGCCTCTAGTATGGAGTTATGTCACATGCGTGGAGTCATTCTACTCTCCTCTTCTAGACATGTTTCACATTCCTGTGCTAGAGGCTCATCAGAGAGTCTCATTTTGACCCTTAGCAAGGGTGCCCTTTACAGTTACCCTGCTACTATTCATGCCATTTAAAATAAATCAGAGCTAAGTGGGCGATCATGTTGTCTTCCTTGTAGACCAGTGGTCCCAGCCTTTGTTGCCGGGTTCCTGCAGTTAATCTAGCGCCATTTCCAGAGACTGGTCTTCCCATCCTCCTCCATGGGCCAGAGGTCTGAGTAGCCACCAGAGTCCTTCGTCCCGCTGGGCTCCGAGCACTGTCAGAAAATCAGACNGCTTCCTGACCTGCATACAGGTTTATCAAGAGGCAGATCAGGTGGTCTGGTATTCCCATCTCTTTCAGAATTTTCCACAGTTTATTGTGATCCACACAGTCAAAAAGGCAAAATTTGATGTTGGAATCATGTAAATGTTTTTGTGTGCTAATTTCTCAATCATGTCCTATTTTTTGTGACTCCGTGGACTGTAGCCCACCAGGCTCCTCTGTCCATGAAATTTTACAGTCTTGAAACAAAACTAGATAAAAAAGGAAAAAATAAATAAGGTAATCCATAAAAACTGGAAACAAAATGAAGCAAAATAAATATGTTTCAAATGAGTGGATCTGTGTCTTAATGACACAGAAGATTACTTCATGTGACTTTTAAAAGGGGGTAGGTGAGATGGAATTGTAATCAGTTAACAGAAACTTAGGGGATCAGTTAGTCAAATGTAATGCATAGACTCTGGAATCTTATTCAAACAGACCAAAAAAAAAAAAAACACCACACCTGTAAAGAGAAATTTATGAAGCAGTTGGAAATTTTTAAAATTCATGATAACACACATATGAAATTGACCATTTTAACAGCAACAATCTAAATGTCTATTAATGAATGAATGAAATAAGAAAATATGGTACGTATATGTAATGGAATATTATTCAGCTGTAAAAGTGAATGAAATCTTGACATTTTTGACCTCATGGATGGACCTTGAGAGCATTATACTAAGTGAAATGAGTCAGACAGAGAAAAGCAGTTATTACATGACCTCATTTTATGTGAGATCTAAAAAACAAAAACAAAAATAAATAAGCAAAATAACCCCCAAAACCAAGTTCAGAGATAGAGAACTGATTGGTGGCTGCTAGAAGCAAGGCAGGGAGTTGGGAGGATGAAGAGAGTGGAAAAAATGGGTGAAGACATTCAAAAGGTACGAACTCAGTCATAATAAATAAGTCGTGGGGATGTAAAATGTACAGCATTGTGACTATAGCTAATAACACTACATTGCATATTTGAAAGTTGCTAAAAGAGTAGATTTTAAACATTCCAACCATAAAAAAATTTTTTTTGGAACTGTGTAGTGACAGATGTTAGCTATTATTATGATGATAATTTTGCAATTTATACAAATACCAAATCATGAATTTTATACCTATTTATACCTCAGTTTTTTAAAAAATCACCATTTTAACCATTTTTAAGTGCACAGTTCAGTGGTATTAAGTACATTCACATTGTTGTGCCACAATCACCACTATCTCCAGAATTATTTTTTTCATCTTCTCAAACTGAAACTTTATACTTGTTAAAAAATGACTCTCAATTTCTGCCTTCCTGATAACTAGTACTCTACTTTCTGTCTCTAAGAATTTAACTACTCAGTGGCACTAGTGGTAAAGAATCCAAGAGCTTAATTCCTAGGTTGGCAAGATACCCTGGAGTAGGAAATGGCACCCACTCCAATATTCTTGTCTGGAAAATTCCATGAGCAGAGGAGCCTGATGGGATACAGTCCATGGGGCCACAACGAGTCAGACATTACTGAGTGACTGACCCAATATGATTCAATTGGTGGAATCATACAATATTTGTTTTGGGGGGACAGGTTATTTTACTTAGCATTTCTTCAAGGTTTATGTGTTTTGTGCGTGTGTGAATGCACAATCATGTCCAACTCTATAGACTGTAGCTTGCCAGATTCCTCTGTCTATGGAATTTTCCAGGCAAGAATACTGGAGCTGGGTGCCGTTTCCTCCTCCAGGGGATCGTCCCTACCCAGGGATCAAATCCGTGTCTCCTGCATTGGCAGGGAGAATCTTTACCACTGAACCAGCTGGGAAACCCTTATCTGTATTGTTCAATTCAGTTCAGTAACTCAGTCATGTCCGACTCTTTGCGACTCCATGAACCACAGCACGCCAGGCCTCCCTGTCCATCACCAACTCCTGGAGTTCACTCAGACTCACGTCCATTGAGTCAGTGATGCCATTCAGCCATCTCATCCTCTGTCATCCCCTTCTCTTCCTGCCTTCAATCCTCCCCAACATAAGGGTCCTTTCAAATGAGTCAGCTCTTTGCATCAGGTGGCCAAAATACTGGAGTTTCAGCTTCAACATCAGTCCTTCCAATGAACACCCAGGACCGATTTCCCTTAGGATGGACTGGTTGAATCTCCTTTCAGTCCAAGGGACTCTCAAGAGTCTTCTCCAACACCACAGTTCAAAAGCATCAATTCTTCAGTGCTCAGCTTTCTT
>SJYV01020857.1:198245-216343 GCA_006410875.1 Neotragus pygmaeus | reverse complement strand
TGGAGTTTCAGCTTCAGCATCAGTCCTTCCAATGAATATTGAGGACTGATCTCCTCTCGAATGGACTGGTTGGATCTCCTTGCTATCCAAGGGATGAGGAGTCTTCTCCAACACCACAGTTCAAAAGCATCAATTCTTCAGCACTCAGCTTTTTTTATGTCCAACTCTCACATCCATACATGACTACTGGAAAAACCGTGGCTACAGCTAGTTATATGAGTTCTGATTCCTTCTAGCACAGTAACCCCCTCACCTGCATCCTAGGCTGTTGGGACAGGTGTGTTAGGAGACAGGAGTGGCAGCACTCCTCCGGTTGTTGGAGGAGTGTTTCTGATCTGGGTGCTTGGCCCATCCCCCTGCTGGGCTGAACACGTACTCACTGGAAGTGAGCCTCTGCGGCTTTAGATGGTGAATGGAGACTTCCCATTAGTTCCTCATACAGTATCTGTGTGGCTTCATTTTTGAAGAACACGTCTATCGTTTGGAATCCCAGCTGAGTCTAGCTTTCCTCTCTTGTAGATACCTCTTAATTTCTCCATCTTCATGAGTGAAGAATCTTTTCACAGCAATAATAATAAATAGCCAAGGACTCGGCCGTGTAAGTGATGCCAAATCGAATTAAGTTGTATTATAGTCTCAGGAAAAGAAAGTAACTTGCGAGATCAGAGTACTTACCCACCTCATTTATTAACTTGCTCGTATAAGCGTCCATCTCTGGGGACAGAAGCTGAAAACCTGAGCTCCCTTGCTATATGGACTATCTAAAAGCTTGTAAGGCAGGGAAACACCCCTCCATCCTAATCACTTTATCAGCGGGTGTTGAGAGGCTCAGTAGGACAGGGGCTTGTGGCCTGCCTCTAACAATGCCTTCAGTTTCACAAGCACAACAAGACAGAAGGGACTGTTCTTGGGGAGGTGCACCCCGCTGGCAGAGGAGACACAGCAGTCTGCTGGCTTCTTAGTCGCATTCTGTCACCTGGAGCCCTACCCCTAGCGGGTGTTAAATGTCAAATCACTCACCCAGTCACAATTTAGAAATTCTCAGTTCCTTTAGCTTTTTTGTTGTTGTTGTTCTTGCACCCCCAAAAAATAATTTGGAAAAAAATCATGTGTCTTCTTGCCCATTTTAACTCCTAAAATTATACATCAAGTTTAGATAATTGAAAAGGATGTTATTTCTGACATAGTGTGTTGCTTTATATACATTTTTGTCAAAACTTTGACACTACAGATACAGCTTTTTAAATTTATAGGTAGGATCCACTGTATAATCTCATGGGCAAAGATAATTTATATGGTCAAACCATCCAGCCAAATCAGTTTTTCATTCTGTCAGATCCAAGTCTGGTTTCTTTCTTTCTTTTTTTTTTTTTTTTAATTAAAAATGAACATATTAGTACACATTTCATGACAAGTGTCTGACTTCTGAATATGAATTCTTAGATCTGTGGATAGACAGATAAAGGCACACAGCTTTGCCAGGAGTTTACTACCCGGATGAAATAAGGGATTATATCCTTCACTATTTCCTACCCTGCTCTCATAGAAGCAAGGCTTTCTAAAATTGTCCTGTGGTGAGATTCTGTCAGATG
Source organism: Neotragus pygmaeus (assembly GCA_006410875.1). Taxonomy (NCBI): domain Eukaryota; kingdom Metazoa; phylum Chordata; class Mammalia; order Artiodactyla; family Bovidae; genus Neotragus; species Neotragus pygmaeus. The sequence continues at coordinate 214,751 of SJYV01020857.1, read as the reverse complement.
AGGGGTATGCATTTCTTTTCTGAGGTGGAGGTCAGGTGATTGTAAAAAGTGAGAGTGACTGAAGCCAGAACCTGTAGATACAAGCATGTTCTGGGAGAGGTCAGTTTTAAGAACGGGTACATATGGAAGGTACAGATTTGGATGTTAATTTCCTTTGAATTAGCCATGACTGTCATGAAGAGTCAGACACGACTGAGCAACTTCCCTTTCACTTTTCACTTTCATGTATTGGAGAAGGAAATGGCAACCCACTCCAGTGTTCCTGCCTGGAGAATCCCAGGGACGGGGGAGCCTGGTGGGCTGCCGTCTATGGGTTCGCACAGAGTCGGACACGATTGCAGTGACTTAGCAGCAGCAGCAGCAGATAACCTCCTGGAAGATCACTAGGTACCACAGAGGCATGTGTACCCTCGTCTCAAAACCTCTGCCTTTAGAAACACCAGCACTCTCTAACTGGGCCAGTCTGTGACTGAGGCCAGTGAACTGGATTCACAGTGTCTGTTCTCACCAGAGTTTTTCAGGGACTGCCTTTTCTAGAGATCTGTCAAACAGAACCTGAAGGAGGGCCTGGCAGCCCACTCAAGTCTTCTTGCGTGGAGAATCCCCATGAACAGAGGAACCTGGCGGACTACAGTCCACGGGGTCGCAAAGAGTCGGACACAACTGAGTCTAGCAGAAGGGTCGGAAGCAGGGAGCTCAGCCTTTCTTTCTATTCAGTATCCATAGGTCTGTCTCTGGATAGACTGTCACACTCCAGAACTTTAAGGATTTTTTAAGGACATTTGGGGACAGGAGCGCACATGCTCTGCAATGCAGCATCTCAGATGCTAGAAGAGCAGCGTGGAAGGAAAGTCAGGAAGGTGCTGCTTCTAGAGCAGAAAGGCAGGGTAAAAAAGGGAGCCGACACTGTATTTATATGGCATAGAGTGCATAGAACTCTCACAGTAAGCCCGTAAGATATACAGTGTTACCACGAGGAAACTGAGGCCCAGTGGGGCTGATCAGCTCACCCCAAGTCCCACGGCTCATTAGTGCCACAATGAGTGGGATGTTCAACCTAGTTTGGTTTGGTGACTTCAAAGCCATTATATAGTGCTTCTTCTCTCGTGGTAAATATCTGCTACAGACTGGGCTATCTAATACCCTTAGTTTATTCTCAAAACAGCAGGAACAAAACAAACACTTTCAAAATCTTCTGAGTATCACTCCAATTATAAATCCAGTGTGAGGGGTAGAGGATGATAAGTGGCTAAGATGGAAGACAATGTTTCTTGCCTTGGAGAAAGTAAAGGCTCCTACAGGCTAAGATAAAATCCTGTGAACACAGATCAGCTCATACAGAGAGTCAAGAAGGAGCACTCAGATGATATCTCACACCACTTATACTGTGTGACCCTCCAGGAGAGACATGCAAGGTGAACAGAGCTCTGTGCTATAGATTCAGTTATATCTTTTTTCTTCTTTATTGTTGTATAAAAGCCAGGTTATTAATTGTGAAAAAGAAGATGCTTTATTTGAAGGTGCTATTCTGGACAAGAATATTTCTCTCCTTCTACCCCCCATCTTCTCTCTCTCTCTCCCCTCATCACTTCCCTCCGCTTCCCCCTCCCTCACCTACTGGACTGTAAAGTCCATGAGGGCAACTACTGTGATCTCGTCTTACTCACTGTTGTGCCTAATGCCATGACTAATACAGAGTATAGTCAGATTAATCAGTGACATGGGCTTCCCTGGTGGCTCAGTGGTAAAAAAATCTGCCCGCCAATACAGGAGACATGGGTTCAATCCCTCAATCAGGAAAATCCTCTGGAAAAGGGAGTGGCAACCCACTCCAGTATTCTTGCCTGGGAGATCCCATGGAAAGAGGAGGCTGAAAGGCTACACTCCATGGGATCACAAAAGAGTTGTTAGAATCCCCAGGTCTTATGCTTTTAAACTGTGATGTGAGCGTGGTCATTCAGGCCCCATAACAGATCTCTTTCAGGATAATGAGAAAAGATTTTATCGGTCAGGGCTTCTGATCTTTTCCCTAAGTCAACTCCGCATGTCTCATACTAAGGGACCTGGCCACTTGAAAGGAACTTAAATTTATTTATAATTTCATTATACTTAGTTTTGGGAGGTGGTTGACCCCTTTTTGAGTATAATGAAAATTATGGCCTCTGTCCGACAAGGAACACACAGACAAAATCTTGTATACAATTTCAGTAGGTTCATGAACCCACTAAACTATGTATCTCAAGTTAAGAATGCTAAAAAGTGAGCCGCAGTTTAAGGGAAGGGCACACGCTGATGCTAGACCTCTCATATTTGAAGGAAAATGGACAAAAGAACATTGAGCTTGCTTTGGATATAATACCAGAGGGGAGACTATGGCGCCAGTTCCAACTGTGCCTTGATTCTGCCAAGGCACTCTCATGAAAGACCCTTTGTTCCCTTTGGGACGGATGCCACCAAACACTGCTCCTTAATGACAGTTCACTGACCAGCCTCTCCAAGCATGCACCCTTCCTCCCAAGATTGGACAACAGGCAGAAAGAGGGAATAGAATAGGGCCGATGGAATCGGGCAGAGTTTGGATAGTGAGGGTTGCTGGGTTGACCTTTTGGCTCCTAGAGTACACTTGCCTTAATTTCAGGTTCCATGTCTTAAGATGCTTTCGCCCCTAGCAGCAGTTCTACAGGTCTGTTGTCAAGGGTATTTTTCGCTTACAGTCTTTCCCAAGTGGATGCAAAACAGCCCTGATTTTTTATAGACATAGATAATCCGTTGTGAGGTTTAAAAAAAAAAAACAAATTTCTAGGCCATAGCTGGGAGCTAAGGCACCCCAGGCCTTTCTTCTTCTTAACTCCTGTCTTGACCAGAAGGAGATTTTCCCTCCCTTCCAAGTATCCTAGCCTGACTCTGTGAGACTTTCTCCAGCCAAAACTAATCCCTAAGTTTCAAGGACACAGACCTAACTCTGTGGCCGAGGATTTTACGTCTCTCAGAGCTTCGCTTTCCTCATTTGCCAAATGGGGAACAGAATAACGTTAACAGTAGTCCCTGCGTCCTAGGATTGTTGTGAGGAGTAATAGAAAGAATGGGCGAGGAGCGCTTAAGGTGCCTCTGCACACGAGGAGCGCTTAGCTTGGTGCTCCTGCACACTTGATCAAGCCCTTTTTATTTTCAGGATGTTGCTGTTATTCAGTCACTGAGTCATGTCTGACTCTCGTGACCCCATGAACTGCTGCACACCAGGCTTCCCTGTCTTTCACTATTTCCCGGAGTTTGCTCAGAGTCACGTCCATTGAGACGATGATGCCATCCAACGCTTTCATACTCTGTCGCCCCCTTCTCCTCTTGCCCTCGATCTTTCCCAGCAGCAGGATCTTTTCCAGTGAGTCAGCTCTTCACATCCGGTGGCCAAAGTATTAAAGCTTCAGCTTCAGCATCAGTTCTTCCAGTTCTCCCAGTATTCAGGGTTGATTTGCTTAAGGATTGACTCCTGCTGTCCAAGGGACTCTCAAGAGTCTTCTCCAGCACCCCAGTTCAAACACATCAATTCGTCGGTGCTCAGCCTTCTTTATTTTCAAGATGGTGACCCCTAGAAGCGGTGGAGTTTGCTGCTTTTCTAAGGCTTTTACTGACCCTGCCTTTTTCTTGCGCTAGTGCTTGTATCAAGAGTGTTCTCTCCAAGGACCAGGCCAGCAAGGCTCTAGCCCTGAGCGGCTGAGCTTCTAAGACTCACAGCTCAGTTTTTGGCCCCTGACGTACCACTGACACCCAAGATGCCCTGATCAAGGCAGCTTTGAATGGCTGCTCCTTTCAGCACCTTCCTTCCCTCCCTTCCTGTTTTTATTCCTCACTCCCTTTTAGAAACAGCTATTTATTGAACACCTCTGTATGCGTAGCACAGCATTAGTGCCAGATAAACAGTCGTCGATAAAACAGACAGTACTGGTCCTCTTTTTATGCTCTAGTGGGGGTGGAGNTTCCTGTTTTTATTCCTCACTCCCTTTTAGAAACAGCTATTTATTGAACACCTCTGTATGCGTAGCACAGCATTAGTGCCAGATAAACAGTCGTCGATAAAACAGACAGTACTGGTCCTCTTTTTATGCTCTAGTGGGGGTGGAGGGAAGCGTAAATAGCAAACAAGTGATTTATAGGACGTGATAAGGGCTATGAAAGAAGTAAGATGGAGATGGACAGTGACCAAGGAGGCTGACTGAGACAGAGGACCTTCTCTGAGGCGGTGACACGTGAATCCAGTGACTGTCCCTGTGGCGTGAATGGAAACCTTGGTTTTATTCCACTGGGAAGTACACTGGGTGAGAAGTGAGAAGTGCCACTGGGTGTACAGAATGACAGCTTCTCTTGGCTTTTCTCTTCTAACAATAGGTGACTCTAGGGTGTGTGTGTGTGTGCTTTGTCGCGTCCGACTCTTCGTGACCCCACGACTGTAGCCTGCCAGGCTCCTCTGTCCATGGGGTTATCCAAGCAAGAACACAGGAGTGGGTTGCATTTCCTCCTCCAGGGGATCTTCCCAGCCCAGGGATTGAACCTGTGTCTCCTGTGTTTCCTACATTGGCAGGCAGATTCTTCATCACTGAGCCACCGAGGAAGCCCTGACTTTAAGGCTTAGGGGAAGTCAGACTCCCAGTTTTTACCAGCTATTTATTTTGTCAAGTTACAATAAAAAAAAAAAAATACTATGACAAATCACTTGTTCCTTTAAATAGCTATTCACCTATAGTGTACCAGGCACAGGCATTTTACCTGTATTATCTTATTTATTCCTCCAGTAACCTGAGAAAGTAGGTTTCATTATCATCATTATCTCTGTAGTCAAATAAAGAAATCAGAACATGGAGAAGGGCAGAAGCATGCCCCTGGATTCAGTGCCCACAGTGGTAGGGTGAGGGCTGGAATCCAGGGGGCTCTGATGGCAGAGCCTATGCCTGCTGTCTGTAGACAGGCGCGCCTCCCATCTTGTGACGTCTCAACTCACTGGTTCTCCTTTCCTTTGTAGTGGCGCCGATGAAGACGAGGACACATGAAGGCCTGCCCTCCTCGGTGGAAGACCCCCCCCCTTCCCCTTGTGTGTATGTGACAGTGTGTGTGCAACGGCTTCTGACCCCTGTGAAGGCCGCCCAGCAAGCAACGTGCTTCCGCCAGATGCCTCCCCAGACCCGCAGCAGGCACAGAGCTCTCCAAGGAGTGACCAGCTTTACTGTTACTGACCATGCTTCTCATTCTCTTGTTGCGGCAGGAAAAGGAAAGTTGCCCCCGTGCTCCACCAGGAGCAATTACAGGGTCCTCGGGTCATTCCCTCAACAGCTGCTTTGAACTTCCTCAGGAAAGCCAGCCCCTGTAATGGTGTATACCCAAACAGTATCACTTCATTCAGAAGGAGCTGAAATCATCTTGAAGGGCAGTCAGGATTTGTTTCCCTCCCTGCTAATAACCCCCCCCCAACTTGATTCATATCGAAGCATGGAATAAATGAGGGGGAAAGTAGGGCTGAATCAACTCATGGTAATTAGTCTCTACAAGTCCAATCATACATCTGTGAAAATGTGGTTTCGTGAAATAAGATGGATGGCTTGAAAACCGACAGAGTTAAAAGTTAGAAATATATAAAGATATTTTTAGTACGTGAGGTTATCCTGGCCTTCAGATTCATAATTCAATCCTGTGGAAATGGAAAAAAAAAAAAAAATTGAAGAGGTAGGAAGGAAATGACTTTAAAAAAAAGGGGGGGGGACAAAAAAGATCTGATTAAAAGTTGAAATCGAAATAAATATTTCTGAACTCAGATTGCCTAGGTTTCCAGAATAGTCAGTAGAGGATCTGACGGCACCTGGATTATGTGGTGGGTTCTGAGGTTTCTGGGTCTCGTCACGTCCTGAGCGTCCGGAACGTGCGTCGCAGACGGGAATCTGCTCTGTAGGTTTGCTCCTCTTCCCCTAGCTTAGCCTGATGGGCCTCAGCGCAGAGTGGGGAGGATGCCTGGCCCTCTGCGGTGTGTGGATTGAGCTCCACCCCCTGGCACCGGACCTTCCTTTCACTCCAGGGGAGGACCCCTCCAGCGCCAGCACTCCCCACCTCCAGGACATCCCCCACCTGCAGGTCATCCCCCACCCACTGCCTCTCCCCTCTCACACGCTGTGAGCAGAGAAACACAGTGGTTGGACTCTGGCCTCTCCCCACTCCACATCACATTTCCTTCCAGCCAAGCTTTTTACTCCCAGCTAAGCCGTGATGTACTAGGGACCACAGATCTGGAAACTGAAAAGCATGCATCTTCCGCAGCAGCAGTTTTGAGTGAACAAATGTTTTGGAGTCAGGGCATGATGTTATTTTCGGATAAAACACACACAGTTACATTATGGAATAGAATGTTCCTATACATAAACCGTAAAGATAAAACGGGAGACTTCGCAGAGGACTTTTATTCGCAAGCGGGCTGTGTGTTCGTGCTGCCGTTAGTGGTACTTGGGTGTTCTCTTCCGAGAAGTACAGTTGGAACTGCAAACATCCAAGAGCCTTGGGGCTTCTGCTGACTCAGGACCCAGACTCCTAGTGCTTCTGAGGCAGAACCAAAGGGGCCTGCATCGGGGGATCTTCCTCTTTTCCTGCCTGCCTGCCTGTGACCTGTACACCTGTCAACAAAGCTTGAGGGCCAACTGATGTGTGTGTGCAGAGTGGTTTTGAGGTAGAAATAGTGCTTACTGTCGGAATCCTGTTTATATCACTGTTCGATCCTGTGCATGCTATGAAATGACTGTTTCTTTGATGCCAGGAAGCTACCAGGCATATACGCTTCTCAGTTAAGAGCACCCCAGCTCACTAAGTCATGACGGACGCCGGGGGCTGAGAGTAGTTTGGGCTGTTTGTTTGTTTGTTTGTTTGTTTTTAATTTTTTCTCTTAAACTGGTGGCCACCAAATGGCTTAGACATGTTCGGTGCTTTATATTTCTGCCCACAAAAAACTGGAGATTTTGGCAGACCACTAATTACATCCCCCAGCCACATCCAATGCAACCACCTTTAAAGGAAGACCAGTGGCCGTTCTCAAAAAGAGTTTAAAAAATCAAAAGATTAAGAAGACTCTAGGATTTGGAAGCTTGTGTTGTCTTTTCCCCAGTAATCATTGTTTAATCTCCAAGTGGTAGCCTTATCTTAGCAATGGACAGCTTATTGGCTCCTCCGTAACTGATCATAGGCTGTTACTTTAAATCAGTATTTGGGAAACCCAGGCATCTATGCGATGGATATGAATGGAAATATAAAAATACATACCAGCCTGTCTCAATAAATTATCATATCTCTATAATCCTCGAGGAAAGCACTTTGGCTTTTGCCTAGAAAGGATTTCAGATCTGCTTTATGGGCTCCTGCTGTCTTCAGTACCTGATAAAACTTTAACCAGGGAAGCATTAAACACGGCACAGCAGCTTCTGCCCAGGGTCCCGAGTTCCTGCCGGCAGCATCTATCAACACAAGAGCTAGGATGCTGCCTGCAGTGGCACCAGCTTCCCTAAAGCTGGAGCAGGCGGCTTGGCCTTAAGCCCCAGCACGAGGAGGCCTCCCTCCTACCAGGTCAGTAGAGTTGCTCCAAATTGTGTCCTGCCTTGCTGCAGGGTTTGCAGACATCCCTAGGGAGATGTCAGCAAGGGAGACAGGTAATGACTGTCTTCAGAACGAATTGGGTCCTCACAGCAATCCCTGGACGCCTTCCAAAGGTTAGATATCCGAGGCTACAAGGAGGTCTGACCTTTGATTTGGGGACATTAAATCCAGGGCAATTCCAAGAAGTGCCTGGAGTCTCTACTCTGACAGCCCAAAAAGGGAAACGATTTTAAATACTGAGGACCCTGCACCAAGGCCCCATTGCTCAGATGATAATACAGATTTGTAGGTAAGAGTTATTTGTCTTGAGTTACACAGCTAGGAAGTATGGGAGCCAGATTTTTGTACCCGGCTCTTCCTAACTCTGCTGCAACTGCTGTTGCTAAGTTGCTTCAGCCGTGTATGACTTTGGGAGACCCCATAGATGGCAGCCCACCAGGCTCCGCTGTCCCTGGGATTCTCCAGGCAACAATACTGGAGTGGGTTGCCATTTCCTTCTCCAATGGATGCATGCATGCTAAGTTGCTTCAGTCGTGTCTGACTCTGTGTGACCCTATGGACAGCAGCCCTCCAGGCTCCTTTGTCCACAGGATTCTCTAGGCAAGAATACTGGAGTGGGTTGTCATTTTCTTCTCCCTTCCTAACTCTTATATATCCCTAAAATACAGAAAAGGCTGTGGGTTCCCCTGCTACAGTCTGACCATTCCACTCTAAGGATTCTTTTTCACAGTGACATTTCATGGCAGTAGTTTGGGCCCAGAAATGGCATCAGGGTAGCCTCATTCTTCCAGTTCAGCAGATACATTAAGTGCATGTTGCTAACTTGAGCCTGCCCCCAGGAATGGGAGCAGGCCTTTCCTTTTTGGTGCCATCCCTCGTAAAGAAGGGGGAGTTGGCCATCTAGGCCAGTTACTGGGCTTCCCCGATGGCTCGACTGGTAAAGCACCTGCCTGCCAAGGCAGTAGCTACAAGAGACACAGCTTCGATCCCTGGGTGGAAAAGATCTGGAGAAGGAAACAGCAACCCACTCTAGTATTCTTGCCTGGAGAATCCCATGGACAGAAGAGTCTGGCGGGCTACAGTCCAGGCTCAAAGAGTCAGACACTACTGAGCATGCACGCAGCCCATAAATAAAATGTTTCTAGGTCTTTAGGAGTGTGGAACTTCTCAGAAATAGTGAAAGTGAGCCGTGTTCTGCTCTCTATTTGAAAATACCTGCTGCTGCAAAGGAAATCTTCCTATTCTAGCAAACCTAGCTAGTCCCTCACCTAGTGCCCTGTGAGGATGTGGCATTCAAAGGCCAGTGGATATAGACGTCCCTGCAAATACCTGATGTGTATATGTACACATACATACACACTCAGTTTAACAACCAAGGGAACTGCACAGCAGTCCCCTCATTATCTTACATACCACACAGAGGTTCCTGCCGGCTCTGATCACAAGCGTCACCAGGTAATGGAGCTGTGGTGCTTGCTCAAGAGGTGCTTATAGGAAGAGCAGTGCCTCGGCAAAGGTTGTCAGCTCCTAAAGCTGAGCCGAGGTGACAGCCCTGAAGGAACTTACACTCCAGCCCTACTCCAGGAGGTGTAATGATATGGGAAATTTGGATACCAAGCCATTTCGGTGACCTGGGAGTGTGACCACCCCAGTCCCAGCCTGAGGGCATGGCTGAAGAATTCATAACTGGTAAGAGCGGTAGGGCTTAGGAAGCTCTTTCCTCCACCTAGACAATATTCTCTTGCCCGTTCCTTGGCACACTCGCATAACAGCTGTACGACACATGCTTTTCCGTAGGAAAATCAGTTCCTTGTTTACTATGTGCCTAGCACATCTAAAATCTTCTGATTAAAAAACACATCGATCTCATTATGCGTGGATTCAGCCTAGCCCTGAGAAAAACAAACAAACAAAAAAGGCCTATAGAGGAGACTTTAGATCTCATTAATACTGCCTTACCCAACAGTGTGTTGGAAGTCCCCCGCCAGCTCATTCCAAGAGCTATAAGGCCTGAGAACACACCAGAAACAGCAGAACCGGTGCCAGAGCAGGAAAATAAAAATAAATTAATCCCAACCCTCGTGGTATACTGGTACAAAAATACCACAGGGCCAGGTCATATCATGCTGGGCTTGGTATGACCTTGAGGGGACAGTAGATTTATCCTTCATGGGAGTATCAGTGGCCAGTCTTTCTACAGTGACCGGTCTTCCACCCACTACGTGGATGGGGAGAACCAACGAATCCATCGTCCTCTGCCTGTTTTCCTGCACACTGTCACATTCCCTCCTCAGTCATCTTCCCCTTTCACCCTTTACATTAAACAAGGGAACACTCAATCTTTCAAGGGAATTATACGTTTGAGTTAATGTTGCAGTATATCATTTTCTTGCCTTAAATTATCTTGTGAGAGAGATTTACCACTATCCCAGGATGTTTGGACTCAGTGCCCCTGTGCATTTGGAAATCAATAAACTATTCCTGGAAATACCATTTGTCTCTCAGAGTTTTGCACAAAGGACCATGCTAGGTGTAAATATTCACAGTGATCTGCACTCTTAACCATGATCATGCCGCAGATGATGGTGTTTTGGTTATGAGAGATGGGATGCTGCTTCGTCCTGACTTCTCTGGAATGACTTAGGAGGTCTCTGGGAGTTGCAGAAGGACAGACTGAAAATCATAGTTATTTAAAGAGACGTTTTCTCCTCAAAGTGAAACGATCCATGCCTACATTAAATTTTCTGAGCAAAGTAGATTATAAAGTAAAGAATGCTTGGTTCTGAATGATGTTTTCAAATAATGTTAAAGCTTTACAATTTGGATTATCCCAAGGGGGTGGTCAAACTTTAATCTTTACCATATTTTCTAGGGAAAAAAAATATTTTCATAGAGCAAATTACAGTTAGGCCAGCAAAATCATCTTTGGGGAATCTTAGAAGTGCACATTTGATACAACTGATGAAGAGATAGAATTAAGTTATAAATGAAGCAGTTCTCATCCAGTTTGTAATACTAGGAGCCAAGGATGCATTAAAACCAAGAGGCAATATGTGAAAAATTAAGGTAGTAGATACTGTATGAATTAGAAAGCACAAGTCCTACCTAAAGGTATTAAAATTCAGTTTTTAAAAACCTACCAGCAAGAGTGTTTGTATGAACCCTGCTCTAAAACAATTTTTTAAACAAATTTGTCTCCATCAGATCCCTTTAGTTAGCCGGGGGCTGTATGAACTTTGGAGAAATTGTTCCAGTAAGGGTTCTAGAGGAAGTCAGTCACCCAAGGTCACCGAGTGAGCCAGGCCATCAGACTCTCTGTCTCCTGGAGTAACCATTAGGCCCACTTCCTCCTATCTCTCATAACCTCCCCAGCTGCTGAGGACACTACTGCCTTGGTGAGATGGGGTTGCCAAGCACTGTGGTACTTGGGAGTCTTGGTGTTTTAACAAACCACAGTGTGTTTGGAGGTTTTCTTCCCTGCTTCCTGGTGCCAGCAACTCAATACCACATTCCACTGCCCCAGCCTTTTTTCATTTTATCGTCTTTCCCTCTGATAGCTACAATTCTTATTTTGTCTCATTGATCTTTGCTTGGCCAACTTACAGGTGGCCCCATTTCCTTCACACTCATAAAAGAGTGAAATTGCAGCTGGTTTGGACTATCTCCTGGCCTTAACGAGACACCAGAGGTGGGCACACCTGGCCAAAAGTCAGGCTGCCGGTATTAGCAAGAAAAAAAGACGTCACAGAAAAGGAAACAAAGTCAATAACTGGCTGAGCGGAGTGGCTGTACTAATTCCTTGTTCAATGTGACAGTCTTCTGGCTAAACCATTCATTTTGTTAAATAATAGCTACCATTTAGTGAGCTCTTTTTCCGGACCAGGCACTGTCCTCATTGTTTTTTACATTATCTTATTTAATTCTCATCGCACTGATATTATTCTCTATTTTATTGCTCAGGCATCAGAGAGTTAAAAGCTATGCCCAAGGTCACACCCCGATAAATGAAAAGGTGGGATTTAAACCCAGATCTAGCTGACTTGGGCTTCCCTGGTGGCTCAGATGGTAACGAATCCGCCTGCAGTAAGGGAGACCTGGGTTCAATCCCTGGGTTGGTAAGATCCCCTGGAGGAGGGCATGGCAACCCTCTCCAGTATTCTTGACTGGAGAATCCCATGGACAGAGGAGTCTGGCGGGCTACAGTCCGTGGAGTCGCAGAGTCGGACACAACTGAGCAACTAAGCACAACACAGCAGGAATTGACATGAAACCCCAGCTCTCAATCTCTTCTCTCCTAGCTGCACTGATTCTACCTTATGGTAGTGAACAACATCACCCACGCACAGCCTCCCCACAAACACATGCAGTGTGGCCTTGGGGCAAAGGAATGTGTCCTTTTAGGCCTTGTTTTATACAGTTTGTGAAATACAGAGGTACAGTGAGAGAAGGAAGGCTAAAGAGAAGAGTGAAATCCTCTCCGGCCTGAAACTGCATTTGCGGAAAGAGGGAATTACTAGACTTGCTTTATCTCCTTTTCCCAAGGCCATAAATCATTAAATCACCAGCAGAGGCAAAGCCTTGGCTTCTTGGGCTTTAGTCTTAGAATCCCCAAAGTCAGCCATCTCTGGCACTGAGTCTGTCATTTAATTAAACATCTTGAAGGCGTCTCCAACAGCTTGACATCAGGCCAGCTTCATATTCTTGGAAAGGGACTGGAAAGGGAGCTTGTCTGTTTTACAGTTCATTTACTGAGTTGAGCCATCTTGGCCATAGCATACCATTTGCCTTACCAAAATGGTCCACAATCTTCACACCAGTTTAGGGAGTCAGTCACAATTCATTTTCCTAGGGCTCAGCCAGCTTCACCTATCCCTACTTCTTAAACAAAATACACAACACAAGTGGCCTGACAATGAGTAATTGAGGCAGAACTGGAAAGATCTAAAACCTTGGCTGGACCCATTCAAAAACGACTGAGTACTAAGATGCGAGTAGACAAGGCTTCTGATGAGTTGAAACAAACAGCATGAAGCAAACACGTAGGAGAAAGGCCATCTGTCTCCCCATAAAGCACCTACGCAGAACCTATTTATTCCTGTTTCACACATAATTGTAAATGTTTGCTGTCTGGTTTCCAAGACTACTGCAGATTAAATTTAAGGGCGGGAAACAGATATCTAGGGGAAACTTAAATCAAGAAGGGAAAAGAGCTGACGGCAATACAGAAGACACACAAAAAAAGTTTAAATAGACTGAAGAGCTCAAAACCTACTGTTTTAGGGTGGCATTTAGTGCCAAAAATAGCTCTTTACACATTTCAATTTCTAAATGCTCATATCATAGGACCATACAATTATACTCAAAATGATGACCCTGAAACTAAATTTTGCTCAGAAAAAAGCAAGAAATTCCATATCAAATTTTAGAAATATTTCTATCACAAATGGTACAAAAGAATGAAACAAATTTCCTTTTTAGGGGTTAAAGGAATAAACCTGGGACTATCCAGAACATTTAGCTTAACAAAACAAAACATCCCCCTACCCGAGGTTTTATTGTTCCAGGAGCCTCTTGTGATTAGAGAGTTTCTTTTCATAGCTTTGTAAGTGACTTTCATGCTACAGTGCTTTGCATATAACGGCATGAGCAATGGAAGTGCCAAGTTTCCAATGTGATGAGTAAAACTAATAACCAGAATACAGGTCAAATTCTGTTACAACAAATACTGCTACCATAAAAATCACTTAAGCATCCCTGTTATCTCTAACCCCCTGTCAACTGCTCATTCATTTCAAGCAACAATCATTACAGCAAAATTGGGATATAATAAAGGAAACTGGACCCTCTCCACAAGTTGAGTATAACACAATTTAACCTGTAATAACAGTCTCACTTGTATTTCTCCAGTTCTTTGCTGCAAGAAGAATAAACCTCATAAAACCAGCCTGGGAAGCTGATATTTAGTAGTTGTTGCTAGGAAAAGAAAGAATTCAGAAGCAAAGGACACATGGAGCTGTGTGGCAAACTCTCATCAGGGAATTTGGTCTCCAGGGCCACTTTTGACCTTAATCCACGTCAGAGCCATCCACCACAGAGTTGCTTGCTTCTAATAGTGATGTAATGCGTATATTAAGCCCTGGAATGGAAACATGATTCATTTCCCATGGGTCACTGAGCACTTTGTGGCAACTCAGCCCTCATCTGATGACCCTAAGATAAAAGAAATTTATAAGCATGGGACTGGAACTATCCCTTCTTCCAAGACGCACTGCTTTCAACACTGCATGATTGTAAAAGCACATGTCATGTTGATTATAGATAGAAATGATCTAAGTTAATCAACTGCATTCCACCTGGTATATGGGCAAGGATTTTTCCCTGCCTATCTAATTTTTGCTTGTAATAATGATAAGTTTTGTCATTTGCTACTGGTTTTTTTTTCTATTTTCTTTTCTTTCATTCATTCTTTCTTTTACTTAAGTACTTTTTATGACTACATGGCAAGCAGTATTTTGTAACACTAACACCCTTAGCAGCAGAAGGGATTAAATCATAGCTCGTGTCTGAACAATACAGTCAGCAATAGGAAAAGGAGAGGGGAGCGAGAGGGAAATTGTCCACCTTTTCCTGATGATAATGCCTGGCTCAGACCCCAGATTCACATCATACTCTGAAGAAGTTCATAAATTCTGGGCACTGCTCAGTCTGAGGAGGCAGGCAGTTTCCCTGCATACCTCAGGGTGAGATGAATGGTCTGTTGAAGTCATGCCATTACAGGATACGTTCACCCCTGCCTGCTCTCTCTCCCCAAGCCAGAGAGTAGTTCAAACATTTACATGTGTCAGGCCAGGAGTTCAGGTTATGAGGAGCTTGAATGCTTGGCTCTTGAAAACACTGAGTCCAGGTGTAGTCCTCTGGCTTAAGAGTGGCTGTTTGCTGCCTCACCATTTTTATTAGGACATCTGGAAACTGCAGGTGTTAATTGGAAGGAACTTTTCTGTATTTGGTTTCGCTCCACATGTTCGGGCTTCTAAGACCTTTTGACCCAGTTGTATGACTATATCCCAGGGTCACACTGAGCCTGTTCCAAGTGGGAAGAACCATGAGAGAAAAGTAAGATTGTTCCTTGGTTTGGTAGAGACAAGAGTGATGGTGGTGGTGGTGAGAGTTAGCGTGGTGACTGTGGGTGGAAATGATGGTAAAGAAACCGCTGATAACAATAAAAAATGGGTATTTTTCCTCAGCACTTAAACCACTTTCCCATTTGCTAACAGGTGGGTGTGATCTATTTTACCCAAACTCTTTTTTTCCCTCTGGCCTGAGATACTGGCCTGTCTGATCAGAAAAAGGTATTCCTTCTGAGGCTGTACCTAGCCCACTTATGGCCAAACTATACTTGCCTGTTAATTTACTCAAAGCTAGGTTGCCTTTTAAGCCTCTCTCCCTGCCTCTGGCCTGAGGACAAGACATGCAGAGGAAGAATTAGGTCACCTGGGGGTCCACTCTTGCATCTGGCTTGTGGTGTAGAGAAGCCAAGATTTCTAGAAGCGTCTGCTCTTTTGCCGTTTCTGAGATGGGGAGAAAATCCATCTGGAGTGTTTATGCCCTTCTTGATAGCCAGGCCATGGGCTTTCCTTCATATTGTGCTCCAGAAGCCAGTCTCCGCCCTCAGAAAAGACAATTTCATGATGACTTACTTCCCAGTAATCACTGGAATGGTCTCATGAGGCCGTGCACGACTGCGGCGTTTCTTCGGGCCTGGCACGCCATCAGATGGCAGACCCGCGGAGCACGTGAGACGCTGGCCTGGCTCGCGGGGCAGGCAGAGTGAGCCCGAGTTCAGACTCCCCCTGCCTTTCATCCTCCCGCCCTCCTTCCTCTGCTCCTCCGCCGCCTCTTCTTCCGGCCTCCCCATCTGGAAACTATGAGCCTCATGGATCCCCGACACCAATTCTCAGATTTCAGATGTTTGGGAAATTTCTTTGCTTGGGTCATTCTTTAAGAGTAAGAGAATTCAATTTGGGAGGAAAAACAGCTGAGACCCTTCCACAGAAGAGAAAATAAATAAGGTGGGGTAGGTATCCATCCCCTCACCCCTCCAAACCCCCACACAATGTCTGATTTCAGAAGAAATATTGAAATTCCTTCCTGGGAGGGGACAGAATGGAAAAAATAAAGTCTGCACTCATAAAAACATTTTTTTCTCCCTCCCAGGGTATCAACAAACCTGGCATCGGATAATAGGATGTAATTGATTTTGTGTGTGGCATCTGTTGAGGAAGATGAGGGTCTCTGGAGGGTAGACCTAAGAGGGACGGAATGAAGTGAAAAGTAAAATGTAGCCTAAACTGTTAGGGAGAAACTGTAACATTAAGAGCCACTTAACCCCAGTGTTACAGCTCCAGGATAAAGAACATTGTGTGGTCTTCTGTCCTCAGGAAATGGAATGAGCTTCCTCCTGAGACTTAGTTTTAGAAGCAGAGAGACTGGCTTCTAGTACTGGCTCTGTTCTTAAGTAAGTCTGGGGAATTAAATAAGCAGCTGGATCTACCTACGGGGCTTGGACAATCCCCGGCACATCGGAGGGGCTTAATAAGTGGGAGCTCACCACTGTGCATTGTGATGACCATCCCCGTCACCACGGAGCCCGCCCTGGGGCTGTGGTGGAGCCTGCCCTGCTCTTGCCCACACTGGCTTGCCTCATCAGCCTCTAGCTCCCCTCAGGGCTACTTTCTTAGCCCACTCTACACACCTGCCCAACTACACTTTCATATCTGTGCCTCTTTAAAGTTTGTATTGTTTGTTCACCCCTGTACTACCGATTGCCTGACATGAAATAGATGTTCAAAAATATTTGTGGACTGACATCTTGATATGCAGATGACACCA
>SJYV01020857.1:87508-197275 GCA_006410875.1 Neotragus pygmaeus | reverse complement strand
AGGAGAAGGGGACGACCAAGGATGAGATGGCTGGATGGCATCACGGCCTCAATGGACGTGAGTCTGAGTGAACAGGGAGGTCCGGCGTGCTGTGATTCATGGGGTCGCAAAGAGTCGGACACGACTGAGCAACTGAACTGAACTGAACTGAACTGACATCTTGATAGCATTCGTATCCGTAGTTACTCCAGATATTACATCTTGATGCAGACACCTGCCAAGGTGGGCAACACCTTTAGCGACATCTACCCCAGCATGAGTGTCCAGTGCGTGTGGTGGCATCAAAAGGTACCTTCCTTCAGAAGAGGGAAGAGAGTTAGGAAGCCTAAGGGCCAGCCCTGCTCTGGCACTAACAAGCTGTGCAGCATGTGGCAGCTCAGCTCCCCTCTCTCAGTACTCATAAAATGCGGGCCAGAGTCAGCTGCATTGGAGGATCTCTCTGTCTCTTCTAGCTCTAACACTGTAAGGTCTTAACAAAGCTGCAAGTGACGGCGGGAATGGAAAGATGCTTCCTCTGAGAATCCCAACCCTCCTTCCTGTGTGTGTGTGTGGAGGTGTCCATGCAGATGTGTGGGCATGGGGTGGGGAGGAGCACCGGAACTGGGGCTGCCCAGGAGAATTTGACTCATGTAGACGTCATGAGAGTGACATTTGCCCAAATGCTTTGGGCGTAATATCCCAGATACCCCCAGATTCCTATGTTGAAATCTTAACCCCCAGTGTAACGGTGTTACTCCTTTATGGGGTAATTAGGTCATGAGTGTGAGCTCTCACGTGAGTGTTCGAGGAGAAGTCAGCATTCTGCAGCCCACTGGAGGGCCCTCACCAGGACCTGCTGGGACCTCAGACTTCAGCCTGCTGAGCTGTGAGAAATGAAGGCATTCCTTTTGAAGAGCCCTCCAGTTCATGGTGCGGTGTTACCGCAGGCCGAGCAGACTGACACCAGCTGTGCCTAAGCCATGGCAAACTGCAGGAGTTGAGTAGACGGGCGAGCGGAAGAGTGGGCTAGACGATGCTGAGCAGATTTCTTTCTTGTGGGACCTCCCAAACCTTTTCATACATTCAGTTGCACAATGGATGAAAGAAAGCGTAGGGTATTCTTTTAAGGCATTCCCTCTAACAATTTTAGGAAGCACTGATTTAGGGCCGGGCCCAGCTGACCTCATTTAACTGGTGAAAAAACTGAGGCCTAACGAGATGAAATGATTTGCCTAAGGTCATCTGGCTGTTAGGAAACCTAAGCTTCTGCCTTACTTTAGCCACCCTCTCCCAGAAGAGAAAGCCTGTTTATTGGCCCAAGAGTCCACATTAGAACATTCTAGGGGACACCCCAAGAGCCCTTCTTTGATACCGAAGAGAAACACTGCATAGGCTGGGGTTGTTCTTAGTCTCGGTCCCGAGCAGACACTAGCATTCAGCCTTCTGCAAGCTTTCTTGTCAGAGTGGCACCAGCTGGAACCAAGCTATGGTTCTCTCTCGCTCTGGTTCTCTCTCTCTCCCACATGTCAGCTCTCTTTTCCAGGCTGGCTTCTGGGGTTACTGTTGGGACAAGTAAAAGCCGCACTGGCCACTAAATTGAGACCCCTATGAGAAAAGCTGGGCTGGAAGAAGCACAAGCTGGAATCAAGATTGCAGGGAGAAATATCAATAACCTCATGACACCACCCTTATGGCAGAAAGTGAAGAGGAGCTTTAAAACCCCTTGATAAAAGTCAAAGTGGAGAGTGAAAAAGTTGGCTTAAAGCTCAACATTCAGCAAACGAAGATCATGGCATCTNCCACCTCATATGAAGAGTTGACTCATTGGCAAAGACTCTGATGCTGGGAGGGATTGGGGGCAGGAGGAGAAGGGGACGACCAAGGATGAGATGGCTGGTTGGCATCACGGACTCGGTGGATGTGAGTCTGAGTGAACTTCGGGAGTTGGTGATGTTGACAGGGAGGCCTGGCATGCTGCGATTCATGGGGTCACAAAGAGTCGGACACGACTGAGCAACTGAACTGAACTGAACTGAACTGTACCAGTATAGCAAGCATCAGGGCAAAGGTGCTCAGTAAGCCTTGTGGATAGGTCAGCCCTTTTGTTCCCAGCTTAACAGGTACATCCATTTCCAGCACTGGGAAATTAAGGTCACTAAAGAAAGGCATTTGTGTCTGGCCTGTAATAGAGTTTGCTGTGGACCATTGTCAAATGCCTTCCTTGGCACTTTAGCCTTGAACTTTCAAATGCATTTGTGGGGGCATCAGTGTGGCAGGCAGCAGCACAGGGATGGGAGATGTCAGTGAATGTGTGTGGTGTGTGTGTGTGTGTGTGTGTGTGTGTGTGTGTGTGCATGCGTGTACGTGCATGCAACACTGGAGGAAAATGTGGACACATTGGGAAGAGTACTCACTTGACACCCCTCCAAACTGCATTCTTCAAGTATGAGGTCAACACGTACTTAGAGGAAAGGGTGGCCTCCACCTTTCTCTGAGTGTGGTACACAGGCAGTCAAGGCAGTCCCCACTTGCATTCCACACACTCACAGAGACAGAGGCCCTGACTCCCCTTTTTAGAAAAGGCCATCTGCTGTTATTCCAAATTACTCTTTGGGGTCTCGTCCCACCCACTTCCAAATGGCTGTTAGAGCATCCCTTGCAGTTCCACACAAGCATCTCCCTGAACGGACTTCTTAAAAGTATGGTTTTCCACCTCATTACAGTTTTAGTGACACTTTGACCCCGGCGCTCACTCCTAACCGAGTGGACGTGAGTCGTGTACACATGTGTGTGTGTCGTCAGGCTGATGGTTTAGTGATGACGCTGTTCCTTAGATAGAAAGCATGCAGGACACTCCCCATGTGGTCACAGGCTGTCTCCTAATAGGGTTCATGCCCTTCCAAGTAAGGAAGAGACACAGGGTGGTGTTTTCCTAGGCGATTATTAGATCCACTGGAATGCAACGAGAACACTGCTCAACAATAAGCAATAAATATCCCCACTTGCTGCAGCAGCTGTCTTTTCTCTGCCACCTCCTTCACCACCCCTTTCCTTAGCTGCTTCTGACCCTTTCTCTCCCAGGGACAAAGGTACATCACCAGAGGAGCTCATGGACACAAACATGCCTGGAAAATGCAATTGCCTGAGTGGTTCCCAATTCTGATTGTGATGTTGTGCGTCTTTCGAGGAGTTTGTTCCTAGGAATGCACATCACCTATGGCCTTGAACCAGATTTACCACTATCTCATTTCAGGGTCTTTTAGCCTGACAGAACAGAATAAGACAGCCAGGGAACTCAGGGGGAAAAAAATCACTTCAATTGTTTTGCAGAGATTAAATGAAACAACTACTCCGGTCAATTGGATTATGCATTAAAAAAAAGAGGTTTTGTAGGCACAGCTGGAATAAAATCCTGGTGTGACCTTGAGCTTCGGGTCCTTGTACTAACACCAAACCCAAAGATTTGCTAATGAAGACTCAAGATGCTGATGCGTCCAATAATATGCTTCCAGTTGGATTCCTTTCCCTGCAGTGGTGGCCAAGTTCATTGTACCTTTTACCCAAACTCTCTCTTTCTAAAATAAAGATAGGTTCTTTTTTGAGCGAAATAATAGATCAAAATGCCTGGGCTGGGTCTCACATTTGTATGTCACTTTAAACAAGTAACTTACAGGCCTTGTACCTCTATTTCCTCACCTCTAAAATAATAACAGAACCTACCTTTCTGGGTTGATGAAATGACCAATAAGAATATACATGGAAAGTGTTTACTACAGTGCCTGGCACATAGTAACTCCTCAAGAAATAAGGTAGTTGTGATTAATATTAGCATTATTATAATAAATTGATTGGTGAAGGATAACAAAGACTTGGGGAAGAAAAGGGCTTGGAAAGGAAATTTGGCTATATTCAATCTTATGTCTAGAAATCTAACTGAAAGAAATATGACACATGTTAAGTTTTTTTTTTTTTGCATGAGAGTGTCCAAGTAGCATTGTATTTAATGGCAAATGTCTGGCAATGACCTAAGTATCCATCAACAGAAGACTAGCTTACTATTTTAGAATTCTTCCATGTAGAAACAGGGTCCCCAGCCTCCAGGATCTAATGGCTGATGATCTGAGGTGAAGCTGATGTAGAGTGCCCAATAAATATAATGCACTGGAATCATCCCCAAACTATCCTCCCACCCCTGGTTTGTGGAAAAACTGTCTTCCACGAAACCAGTCCCTAGTGGGGACACACTGATGTAGAGGACTACTCTACAGAAATTCGAGGTGGGTTTCTCACCGCCTGCTCAGCTCAGCCAACAATTCTTTTGAAAATCACCGAGACCTCTGTATTTAGACTGGCAATCATAGATTTCCTTCCTGCAATCACAGGATATTCTCTGAGATGCTAATGAGATGAATTCGTTTTACTGGGAAGAATGGATTTGCATCACTCAAGCCAAACTGACGAGGCACGAACACTGAAGAGGAAGGGGTTAATGGGCTTGGCTGAAGGATGCCCAGCTTCCTAGTGCAATCCCATCTTCTTCCTGTGACCGTCAAGTCACTGGGGTCGCTAGGGCAAAGGAAATGAGTTAAGGACCTGACTTCTGGTCATTGGAAATGCTCCTCAGAGCTCCTACCATGAGAGGAAGAAAAATTCATCTCTTTGGCCATTAAAACAGAGAAAGTGAAATGACTTTCCCCATCCCTTATGGCTCTGCCGTCCCAATCCCTTGGTCTTCTCCCTGCTCCCTGGGGTTTACCTACTCCCTGTAGCCAGAAACACTAGCTTGTGGCTTGAGCCAGACACGATTCAGCCACCTGGCCACTTTCCAGCCTTTGCTCCTCCAAAGTAAATCCTTATTCCTGCTGTGTCTCGTTTCTACCAGCCAGGAGCACTAATCAACAGCCTTTTCCTCAAAACAAGAGCCATCACTCTTCATCCGAGGTTTTTGTTTGTGTTTTTTCTCTATCCCTGTACACCCTCTCCCCGGACCCCATTTTCCTTGCAGACGGGCTCCATTTTATCTCAGTTTCATGAAGAAGAGGAGAGAGCAGGGAAGCCCCCTTCGGGCAGTCTAAACCTGTAAACTCTACCTCCTATATTATAATGGACCCATTAAATATATCCTTGAGCAATCCATTTTGACCTTGACCCTTTAGAGTTCTTCCTCCTTGCCTTTTAGAGGCAAAGTGAAAAAGCTGGAGAGAAGACCTTTGCCCCCTTTAGAAGTTAAGAGCGTGCAACAAACAATGAGCTTGAAAGCATATTGAAAAAACAACTGCTATACTAAGTGCCGTTAGCAATGACACGAACAAGCTGCAGGGACAGGCAGATTCCAGCCTCAAACTGCCCTGAATGGAGAAGATTATCCCTGGCTGCCTTTTACAAGCTATTGTAAATCAAGTCTGACCTTTCCTCTAGCTCCCATTTTGACANTGTTGACAGACTCAAAACAGAAGCTCTGCTAAGGGCCTTATCATACCCTGGGCTTTGTGGCTTTCATCTTGTCGGGTGTAGGATGGGAGGTGTTGAAATCAAATCTGTGTCTTGGAGTTCTTAGCTCTGTCTAAAACTTCTAGGTCTTCTCTAAGTGTTCATTTTGGTGATCAGAGTGGCCTCTGTAATCTCTAGGTGTCTCTTTTCTACCTGTTACTGGTGATGTAACACTAAAGTTATTTGCAAATGGTCAGTTACTCTGAGATTCCGCTTTTACCATTTCAGCAATCCTTGATGGGACTCCTGAGCTCATAATTTTAAAACATTGAACAACTGGGAAAAATATAAATGACACTGGTGAATAAAATTAGTTGCATCCACAGTGACTGACGTGCAGTATTTTTTTCCCCTGGCCATTTGTTCCTGTGAGGCTTGTAATTGTTATTCTACTAGTCAGTCTTCTGTTAGCCAGCTGGGCTGCCACATATGTCTGCAAGCGAGATCTCAGATTCATTTTGCTTCCCCTCTAAGTATAGACAAGTTGGATGCTGTTACTGCTAGGTAATTTCTTTTTCTTCATTTCTTTTTAAAAAGTAATTGTTACTTGGCAATATGGAGTCCCGCGGTGACAGGTGCCCTGTGGGAAGGGGCGTGGTTGCAGATGTTGAAGGAAAATGGGTTATGTCTACACTGAAACACTGCCTGCCTGATACATAATTATTATAAGTGCAGGAGAGGGCAGGGTACCACAGTGGTTTCTAACGAACTCAGGAGACTTTTCTGGCCAATTGAGTAAAACATATTTTATTGGTGGCATCTCACTGTGAGAAACTTAAGCGACTCATTGTTTTTGTATTCTTGATTCTATTCTCTTTTTATAAGAAAGCCTTCCTCAGTGATCAATGCAGATAAATAGAAGAAAACAATAGAATGGGAAAGACTAGAGATATCTTCAAGAAAATTAGAGATACCAAGGGAACATTNCCAGTCCATCCTAAAGGAGATCAATCTTGGGTGTTCTTTGGAAGGACTGATGCTGAAGGTGAAACTCCAGTACTTTGGCCACTTCATGTGAAGAGTTGACTCACTGGAAAAGACCCTGATGCTGGGAGGGATTGGGGTCAGCAGGAGAAAGGGATGACAGAGGATGAGATGGCTGGACGGCAATACCGAGTCAATGGACATGAGTTTGGGTGAACTCTGGGAGTTGGTGATGGACAGGGAGGCCTGGCATGCTGATTCATGGGGTCACAAAGAGTCGAACATGACTGAGCAACTGAACTGACTGACTGAATGATGTTCATAGTAGAGCTATTCTTAATAGCCAAGACATGAAATCAACCTAAGTCTCTATGGTTAGGTGAATGACTGAAGATGTGGCATATATATACAGTGGAATACTACTTGGCCATGAAAAGAAGTTAAATAAAGCCATTTGCAGCAATGGGCTTCCCTGGTGGCTTTGCAGTAAAGAATCTGTCTCTCAATGCAGGAGATTTAGTTTTAATTCCTGAGTAGGGAAGATCCCCTTGAGAAGGAAATGAAACCCACTCCAGTATTCTTGCCTAGGAAATCCATTGAACAGAGAAGCCTGTTGGGCTACAGTACATGGGATTGCAAAGAGTCATGATTTAGCAACTAAACAACAACAAATTTGCAGCAACATGGATGGGTCTAGAGAATGTTATACTAACTAAAGCAGGTCAGAAGAGAAAGATAAACACCATATGATATTACTTGGAATCTAGACTATGACACAGAAGAACATACTTACAAAATAGAAATATGCTCGCAGACACAGAGAACATACCTGTGGTTGCCAAGGGCAGAGTGGGAAGGGATGAATTGCGAGTTTGGGATTAACAGATGTAAACTCGTATGTATAAAATGAATAAATAACAAGGTCTTACTGTATTACACAGGGAACTATATTTAATACAGTTAAATATAAACCATAATGGAAAAGAATTACAAAGAATATGTATATATATATATGTATAACTGTATCACTTTGCTATATAACAAAAATTAATGCAGCATAAATCAACTATTAAAACTATCAATTTTAAAAATGGTGTATTTTTCTAAGAAAATAAAGTATCATATTATTTATATGTGGAATTTAAAAAAAAATACAACGAACTAGTGACTATAACAAAAATATAAGCAGAGTCACAGATACAGAGAATGAACTAGTGGTTACCAGTGTGGGGAGATCAATATAGGGGTTGGAGAGCGAGAAGCACAAATTATTGGTATAAGATACCCATCAAGGATATATTGTACAACACAGGGATTATAGCCAATATTTTGTAATAACTTTAAATGGAAAATAACATTCAAAATTTCCATAAAATTAAAAATTATAATAAATATTTTAAAATAGATAAAGAAAGAATACATCTATGTTACTAGGTCGAATATTTGAAAACATTTATTCTATTAGACATGAGCTATACTATAATGATATATGTTATACATCTCCCTTGCAAATTTCTTAGTTTTCCATAGATACTTTTGTTCCTCTACTCTTTAAAAAGAATTTATAAGTTGAAAAAGACAAGACAGAGTACTAAGTTTCAAGGGAAGAACAAGAAGACACACCCTTCCACCAAGTTCATCAGAAATGGTATAATGAGAGGGACACTATCATTACTATGTTCCCTGGTAACTTCCCTCTGCAGATTAGGGGTGAGGGCAAAAGAAGGCACTACAAAGCTAAGCTTGTTAACATCATTAGGAATGATGGAACCTGGATCAGTGGAGCTAAGTATTAGTTCCTAGCTACTAGGAGCAATTCAGGGTGTTGTGATTATCACAGTATACAAGGGGGCTTGATCTGCACAAAGTTGTGAAGGCTACATCTCTAAGAACAAAATAGGTGGGCAGGCAATGATAGTTACTCGTGTGTGTGTGTGTGTGTGTGTGTGTGTGTGTGTGTGTGTAACCCACATCTATCAAAATCACTTGGGAGGCTTGATAAAATAGAGAAATATACATCACTGAGCTCTATCCTAGAGTTTCTAATTCAATAGATCTTGGATGTGGGAGAACAGGACACACATACACAGTCAACACAAGGACAGAAGCAGTCTTCAATTAACATGGATCTGAAGTGTGTGAATCTCAGTTACCAGAGTTTTCCCCCAACATCTACACTCAAATTTCAGATGCTACAGTTCCACTGAGAGTGACTGTAAAAAGTAGTAGTGTCACTTCTAGGTCTCCAGTCTTCAAATCTCACATGAGTGACAAATGCACACCGTGATCAGTGACCAATCACTTTTACTTCTCTCAGAGTCTGTGAATGCACATTCATCATCCAAACCATATATAGATAGCAATGCATGTAACTGTGGTTCCTGACTATTCCCTGCTGAATGGCTATGTTCATGGCATGTGGTCCCATCACTCACTTTGTGGCAAAAAGATGGGGAATAATTGGAAAGAGTGACAGATTTTATTTTCTTGGGCTCCCAAAATCACAGCAGATGGTGACTATAGCTATGAAATTAATAGACACCTGCTTTGGGGGAGGAAAGCTGTGTAAAACCTAGACATCATATTACAAAGCAGAGATAGCATTTAGCCAACAAAGTCCATATAGTCAAAGCTATGGCTTTTCCAGTAGTCATGTACGGATATGAGAGCTAGACCATAAAGAAGTCTGAGCACCAAAGAACTGATGTTTTCAAACTGTGGAGCTGGAGAAGACTCTTGAGAGTCCTTTGGATAGCAAGGAAATCAAACTAGTCAATCCTAAAGGAAATCAATCCTGAATATTCACTTGGAAGGACTAAAGCTGAAGCTGAAGCTCCAATACTTTGACCACCTGATGCATAGAGGCAACTAATTGGAAAAGATCCTGATGCTGAGAGAGACTGAGGGCAGAAGGAGAAGGGAGTGACAGAGGATAAGATAGTTGGATGGCATCACTGACCCAAAGGACATGACTTTGAGCAAACTGGGGGAGATATTGAAGGACAGGGAAGCCTGGTGTCCTATCCTGTAGTCCATGGGGTCACAAAGAGTTGGACACAACTTAGTGACTGAACAACAAGCCCCTATCATTTATATAATAATCCAGAATCAAAAGAGGGAAGTAGCCAAAAAAAAAAAAAAAGATGATTATTCTGGAAATGAAATTCAAATCAGATGAATTGGATTTAGAGAAGAAAAAAATGATTGTCAGAATGCTGAGCTATCACAGTTGAAGAAACTCTGGATATGCAACTAGTAGACTGGAGTGAAGATAAACTTATCAGTATAAAAAATATAGTAATGATGAAAAGGATAAAGAAGTTCCAGAGGAAATGTCACCAGCCAAAAAAAGTCTTTAAAGGAACTGGTGTTGGAGAAGAGTCTTGAGAGTCCCTTGGACTGCAAGGAGATCCAACCAGTCCATTCTGAAGNTAGAAAATTTAAATAACTTGCCCTATAGGGTTTCCTTTGTTTCCTTAGCCTCTCTCTGCTTTTTAGTCCTCCTGAAACTGGTTTGGCTCTGAAGTCTCAGGGGTTCGTTTTTTTCTTTTCACAGTCTTAAGACCTTCCTTGTTTTTCTCTTTTTAAAAGAGATTGTCTCAGTACCCAGACCCTGGCAGCGGCCAAGCCCTGAACACTTTGAGCCAGTTGCATGGGTGGACATTCTGAACAAGCCTGACCCTGCCAGCAGTTCTAATTCCTCTTTCCCACAAATCCTGTTGGCTCTGCCTGCAAAATCTACCTTACTCTGGTCACTTCTCTTCACTTCTTTTACTGCTAACATGGTCCAACCTGCCGACTCCTTTTACCTGCATCGCTGCGGTAGCCTCTTGTCTAGTCTCCTTGCCTCTACACTTCCCGACTATGATCTTCTACTCATATCAGCTGGAAGGACATCATTTGAAAATTAAAGTCAGATTGTAGCAATCTCCACTTTGATGTCCTTTGTATTTTTTATATAATTTTATATATTTAATCTGGTTGTGCTTGGTGTTCATTGCTGGTGTCTTCTCTCTAGCTGCAGCAGGTGGGGGCTGCTCTAGTCGTGGTGGGCAGGCTTCTCCCTGCGGTGGTTTCTCCTGTTGTGAAGCACAAGCTCTAGGGCACGTGGGCGTCAGCAGTTGCAGCACGTGGGCTCAGTTGCTGTGGCGCCCGGGCTCTAGAGCACAGAGCTGTGTGGTGCACAGGCATAGTTACTTTGCAGCACGTGGGATCTTCCCAGATCAGGGATAGAACCCATATCTTCTACATCGCCAGGCAAATTCTTTACCAATGAGCCACCAGGGAAGCTGATATCCTTTGTGTTTGTAAGGGCTGCCATAATAACATGCCACAGAATGGGTGGTTTAAACAACAGAAGTGTATATTCTCATTGTTTTGGAGGCTGAAAGTCTAAGACCAAGATGTTAGCAGGTGTAATTTGTTCTTAGGTCTCTCTCCTGGGTTTGTGGATGGCTGCCTTCTCATTGTGTCTTCATGTGGTCTTTCGTCCATAAATGTGCATCTCGGACATTATATTGGATTCAGTTCAATTCAGTTCAGTTGCTCAGTCACGTCCAACTCTTTGCGACCCCATAAATCGCAGCACGCCAAGCCTCGCTGTCCATCACCATCTCCCAGAGTTCTCTCAAACTCACGTCCATTGAGCTGATGATGCCATCCAGCCTATCATTTTGCCTTTTCATACTGTTCACGGGGTTCTCAAGACAAGAATGGTTTAGGGCCCATTCTAATGCCCTCACTCCAGCTTAGGCATCTCTATCAAGGCACTGTCTTCAAATCCAATCACATTCTGAGGTACTGAGAGTTAGGACTTCAACATATTAATTTGTAGCCATTTTACAGATTTTCATGATTTCCCAACTAACTTCGACTGGAATCCCAAGTCACCTCCACATCCTCTAAGGTTCTGCGTGCTCGGAGCCCTGCCTCATCTCCAGCTCTATCTCCCTCTGCCCCCTGCTTTGCTTCATGTTCTCTGGTCACACTGGCCTCCCAGCTCCTGGCATCAAAGGGTGCCCCTGTGTGCAGGGCCTTTCACTTTCTATTTCCAATAACATTCCTTCACCCGCATAGCTCTTCAGAGGCTTGCTCTGACTTGGTTCTCTGTTGTTTTGTCCTAATGCTACCTTCACGATGGTCTAACTTCTTTGCTTCATTTTTCTTTGAAACATTTATTACCACCTGCCATTATTTTATATTTGTCTGTTGTTCAATTGTCTGCATCCCCGACTGGAACTCCATGAGACAAAGACTCCTTTGCTTTGTTCCCAGGTATATGGTATATCTCCAGGGTCTAAATAGAATAGTGCCGAACAAAATGTAATACCCAATAAATGTTTGAAAGAAAAAAAATGCAATGAAGAGAATGAATAAATGAAAGAAATGAAATAGAATGAAACAAAATTAACGGAATGGATGAAAATTAAAATGAAAGAAAATCCCACGAAATTTTTTTAAAAAAATTCTTTTTCACGCCACTATGATCTTTGTTCTTAATTTCAAAGTTTGAATTGAGTTAACCACTTATCTTCTGGAACCTCATGAAGCATCCCAGAACACTTAGTAGTAAATCTCTCCCAAGCTGTCATCAACTGATCCCAATGCGAGAATTCAGAAACTTGCAAAGATTTTCTCCTTTATCCTTTTTCTCAGCTACAACTGACAGTCTCAAGCAAAGACACAACTTTGACAATGAAATAATTGAGAAACTAATGTAGAAACAGATTCTTCTATTTTGGGTAAAGAAATTAAGATCATTTGAAGACAGAAAAAATGAGAGAGGGAATATATATAAAAGTTATGCACTCCTCAAGTCAACACCCATTCCAGTACTCTTGCCTGGCAAATCCCATGGACGGAGGAGCCTGGGGTCGCGAAGAGTTGGACTGAGCAACTTCCCTTTCACTTTTCACTTTCATGCATTGGAGAAGGAAATGGCAACCCATTCCAGTGTTCTTGCCTGGAGAATCCCAGGGACGGGGGAGCCTGGTGGGTTGCCATCTATGGGGTCACATAGAGTCGGACACGACTGAAGCTACTTTGTAGTAGCAGCAGCAGCAGCAAGTCAACAATCCAGTATTTCGCAGCAACTCTGAGTGGACCCCCTACTGTAGCCCTAGTGGCAGTTTGTGGAACTGCAAGCAAGGAAGAAGTGGGCCGCAAAGAGAATTAACACTTATTTTAAAAATTCAACAACTATTCTAAGAGGATCATGAGACAGCTTCCCTTGGTGGTGCTAGTGGTAAAGAACTCACGTGCCAATGCAGGAGACATAAGAGAGACATGAGTTTGATCCCTGGGTTGGGAAGATCCCCTGGAGGAGGACATTGCAACCCACTCCAGCATTCTTGCCTGGAGAATTCCACGGACAGAGGAACCTGGCAGGCTACAGTCCATAGTGTCACGCAGAGTCGGACATGACTTAGCTCACAGCACACACATGATAGAGCTGCCTCCTCCGTGGAAAATCAAACCCCAGGCTCCAGTTAAAACAGGATCCAGAAGCACCACTCTGCAAGGTGCAGATGTCAGAACCATTTTGACATCTTTGTTCTGTCCTATAGATGCATTTGATGAGGAGTATCTGTCTGAATTCTCACAAGAAGCATGCAGAAAAGATACCTGTCCCAAGAAAGCCAAGATTCAGAGATATGACATTTGCAGAGGTAAAGGGGGCAGGACTTGAACCTAAGGTAGCTGATTCTAACCTTTGAGATCCTCCCAGTACTTGTCAAAGCAGATAAACCTCACAAGCGTATCTCATTTCAGTCCACATCAAATTTCTCAAGTCCCTGGAATTTTAATTTCCCTGCCAGCTATAGTTTCATTAATTAAATGGCCTTTATCAATTGCTTCCTGGGTGCCAAGAACTGTGCCCAGTGGCTCCCAGAGGATGATGAGTGATCAGTGATAATGACAAAAGTCAGATGGTGAGAAAGCAACTCCTAAGGGTGTCAGAGCTCTTTCTCAAATTGAGTTACTTTCTCAGTATTGAATAAATTGTAATTTGAAAAGCTGATAAAAGTGCCTTCTTTTGGTGAGCCAAGCCAATCAATATGTGCCATTTAAAATTCTCCTTTCTGCTTTTCTCCTATTCAGGCAGGCTGGAGAAAGAGTAAGCATTTAAGGGCTGAGATTACTGAGCTGAATTTCTTAATGGAGTGATTTTTGTTGTTGTTGGAGTGATTTGTTTCTGAAGAACAGGCAGTCTGGGGCTGGCTAAGTAGACTGCTTTCCTGGAGCAAGAGGAAGACAGGGCTTACTTGCTTCCTGTCTGCTGGTCAGGAGGGATGTGGTAAGGGAGGGGGAAGAGCCCCTGCCGGAACCTGCGTGGAGAGACATTGACTCCCACTGGCCCCAGGGACCTGTCCCTGTCAGCTGTCATAAATATTGATCAATCACAGAAGCAGATTTCTAGAACAGTAGGTACCTGATGTAGGACACACATATTCACATATCAAACTTGGAAAGTTTGGCTCTAAAATCTTAAAAGGGGTTTTTTCTACTTGGTGGGTTTACGAGTGACTTTTTTTCCTCCTTTTTGTTCCATTTGAGAAAAATGTCTCATGTTTCTTCTACAGTCTTTTATCCCCTAAAGTCAATAGGTGTCATGGGTTAGCATAGATATCATCAGGCAACTCTCCACCCACTTTTACTCTTTTCATTCCCACTTTCATTCCCTTTTCAAAGTGATGACTTTAAAAAATAAAACATTCTCTCTCCCCCATCTCCTCTGTACCTAACAGGGCTGAGAAAATCCTCACTATGCCTAAGAATTGATGCTTTGAACTGTGGTGTTGGAGAAGACTCTTGAGAGTTCCTCGGACTGCAAGGAGATCAAACCAGTCAGTCCTAAAGGAAATCAACCCTTAATATGCATTGGAAGGACTGATGCTGAAGCTCCAATACCCTAGCCACCTGATTCTGGGAAAGGTTGAAGGCAAGAAGATAAATGGGTGACAGAGACAAGATGGTTGGATGGCATCTCCGACTCAATGGACATGAGTTTGAGCAAATTCCTGGAAATGGTGAAGGACAGGGAAGGCTGGCCGCTGCAGTCCTTGGGGTCACAAAGAGTTGGACATGACTGAGCCACTGAACAAAGACGATATGCTCACCTTTCCTTTCTCTCCCCTCCCTCCTCCTCACAGTCTTGCTGAGATTGCTGGGGGTTCCAGGATGTAAAAGGAATTTCTCCTGCCATCAGCCACATGCCCGTCCATCAGATTCCCACAGCTGTTTCACTTAGGCAGGAACGCCACGGGTTCTAGCAGGATAGATGGCAGGAACAGGGTTGACACATGGCAATAAGGCCATAAATCCATCCTGTGCAATTTCCTTCTCCTGAGCTCCAGGAGAAAGAGGGCTGAGACAACTGACCAGGACTGCAGAGCCACAGGATGACCTTTGAAGTACAAAGGTGTTCGGGGATTTGCCAGTTTCTTCATTTGTCAAAAGGAGAGAATCTCTTGACAGGTGTCTCTGCCTCACAGGTGGCAGATGCTCCTCTGCCTCTGAGGAGCAGATGAAGTGATGGAGGCAGACGTGTTCCAAAAGGTCAGAGTCCTGGAGAATGAATCACCAGGCCTCTCTTCTCCATATCTTTCCTGTCTGTCTTCTCTCAGCTTCCCCCAAGCCTGCCCCAACCTAGGCCATCATCATCCCGCCTCAGCTTCTTTGGGTCTCCCTGTCTTTCCTCTTTCCTCACCTCAGCGCCACCTGTACACTAGAACCCCACGATCTAACTCCACTGCTCAGCAAAGTGCATCCCTCAACAAAAATTCTTTTTGACCATAACAAAAGCCCAAATTCTTAGCCTAGTGGTGGTAGGCAGAGTTCTAAAAATGAGCCAGTGACACTCATCCTTGTATAATTCATTCTCCTTTGAGTGTGGGTGGAACCTGTTAATAGGATGAGCTAACACTTCCATAATTATGTCATAAAGCAAAAGGGAAATTACCCAGGTGGACCCAATTTAATTATATAAGCCTGTTAAAAGCAGAGAGTTTTCTCTCAGCTGGTAGCAGAAGAGAATTCAGAGATCAGAAGCCTGGGGAGGATTCAACAATAACCAGCAAGGAAGTAAGAACTTCAGTCCCACAACCACAAGGAAATGAATCCCACCAGCTGAAGGAGCACGGATGCTGACTTTTCCCCAGACCATCTGGATAACAGCCCAATCTGGCCAAGGCCATGAGTCCAACCTTGTGACTTTTAAACAGAAACCCCAGATGAACCTCAGGATCTCCAACTTACACAACTATTATATAATAAGCAGTGCCCTTTCAACCTGCTAAGTTTTTAGCAATTTGTTATGCAATATGTTCGTTCAAGCTGCTTTAACCAAATACCATAGACTAGGTGGCTTAAACCACAGAACACTATTTCTCACAGTTCTGGAAAGTGGGAAGTCTAAGATCAGGTTGCCAGCATGGTTAGGTCCTGAGGATCCTCTTCCTGGTTTACACATGGCTCTCATCTTGCTGTGAATTATGTGAGAGGCAGAGTTCATCTCTCTGGCCTCTGATCTTGTAAGAGCATTCCCAAGGGCTCCTTCTCTCATCTCCTAATTACCTCCCAAAGTCCCCACCTCCCAATATCATTACATTGAGGATTAGGGCTTCAGTGTATGAATCTTGGGGAAGATGCAAATACTCAGTTCCTAGCAGGCAGCAGCAGGAAGTAAATACACTTGATATTTCAAGACCTTAAGAGTTCTTAGTCATCCTACATCTTTAATCCACCTCTCGAACTTCAGCTCTGGTGGGATTGTGGGATTTGAATCGAAACTCTTATCACGGTGAGTTAATGACATCTATTCTGTATCTATACATTTAGGATATTTATAGAACCTTCCTCATGAGACTGTTGGGAGAATTAAATTAGATAATCTACCAAGGCACTTATTACAGTATCCAGCAAAAAGTATATGCCAGATAAATCATTTTTTTCTTTGTGTTGTTTTTATAGTCTCTGAAGACCTTCCTCTGAAGTCAAATGGGTTTATTTATTAACCTAGGAAGACGCACTCTTTTTTGGCTCACATCATGCCTCTTCCCCTTACTGCTCTACCTCTCAGATATCCATCCTTCCAGGCCTTGTTCAGATTCTTCCCTCCTCCATGAAACCCTCCCAGATCCTTCTAGCTCATGGTGGTCTTTTCTTTGGGTTAACTGCTCAAGTACCAGAGAATGATGTAAATACTTAGACTCTCATATCTGATCACTTAAAAGGATGGTTTTTATTCTAAAAATAAATGCCTGTTTGTTAAAGATAATTGGAAAATCCATAACCGTTGAAAGCAGGAAATAAGTCACCTGCTGCCATTATTTAATATCTTCTTCTGGTCTTCCTGTTTTTGTTCTTTATGGATATATAAACATATAGGTAAACAGTTGCCTTCCAGAGAATTAAATCTGTGCCCAAGTCCACCCAGAGCAAATATTTACTTGAGAAGAGATTAGGATATGTTCACAGAAGGAATTCAAAGGCAAAGTAGGACGTGACACCAAGCCTTAGTCATGCAAAATAGGATTTTGCAGAAAACCAGAGGGTTTAGCCAAGGTTCCTGCATTAGTTTCCTATGGCTGCTATAACGATTACCACAGGCTTAGTGGTAAATGAAACAAATTAGTTCTCTGACAGTTCTGGCAGTCAGAAGTCTGAAAGGAGTCTTCTGGGCACAAGGTGTTACTGGGGTTACCTCTGTAAACTTCAAGGGAGCCAGTTCCTTTGCTCTTCCAGCCTCTGCAAGCACCTGCATGCCTTGGCTCATGGTTACATCACTCTGATCTCTGCTTCCATAACCACATCACCTCCTCTCTTTATCTCTCCTGTCTCTCTCTGATAGGGACCCTTGTAGCTCCTTTGGGCTCACTGGATAATCCAGGATAATTTCCTCATCTGAAGACGCTTCATTTAATCATATTCACAAGGTCTATTTTACTTTATAAGGTAACATAGTCACAAGTTCCTGGGATTAGTATGTAGGCATCTTTCAGGGGCCACTCTTCTCTCTACCAATGTACCCTAGAAAATAGAGCATAAGGTAAGGATTATATGCTGCTCATTCTATCCTTACGTATAAAACCTAGGGCAGTAAGAGTGAGGGAAAAGGGAAGTAAAGCAAGTGAAAGTGTTAGTTGCTCGTTACTGTCTTACTCTTTGTGACCCCACAGACTGTAGCCCACCAGGCTCCTCTATCCATGGAATTCTCCAGGCAAGTATCCTGGAGTAGCTTGCTGTGCCTTTCTCCAAGAGATTTTCCTGACCAAGAGATCAAACCTGGGTCTGCTGCATTGCAGGTAGGTTCTTTACCGTCTGAGCTACCAAGCAACAAGAATGCAAAGCAATGTAAGATGATGATAACTGAGCAGACCAGGATGTGCTAAGAAAAGACACAGCAGCTTGCTCTGTGGGTGAAAGGTCCAGACCTGTGGAAGTCTCCAAGCAGACTGTTTGGAGACACTGTCTCTGGAGCAGTCAGTTGAAGGAAGGAATGAAAGGGAATTTATCTGCCAGGTCCCCTCTCAATTCTTATTTCCCATTGATCAACAGTTGCCCCACACGGAGTGAATCCCTACACATATTTGGGCTGCATCATTTGGGACCCTTTGAGAGTTTTTTGGAAGGCCCTTCAGTGTGGTGCTGTGCCTGCGTCTGGAAGTGATGGGAGGAACCCGACACTCCATGAACGTTTGTTCAGCCTCAGCAGGCCTATGGGAGAGTGATGGCTGAGACAGTGCGATCAGCTGAGGGGCCAAGTGGAGCCCATTGGTGGAGCCAAAAGAATCCAAGAAAGACAGCGGAGTCAGGAGAATCTGAGGATGTCCCTGAGATGTATCCAAGACATTTCACCTCTGAATGTCTCAGGTCCACCAGACCCTTCCGTTATATCCTCTTCCAGATCATAATAGGAGGCGTGCGGTTATTTTTTGAGAACAAGATGCCCTGGCTTCTCCCTGAGAAGTGAGTTAAAAATCCAGTCAGTCACAAAGTCCCCTCGTGGTCACGGGCAGTCTAAATATCCAGTAGAACTGAAGGCAAGAAAATGAACGGAGCAAGCAGCATTCCCCGCTGTGCTGGTCCCAAGGCCTGGACCAATATTCACTACTCCCTCTTCTGCACCCAGGCTAGGCTTCTCTGTCCCTCCTCAGGCTGCTTTTCTGTGGATCTGCATTACTAGAACTTGCTGTGCCTTCTCTGGTAAAATGGGAGAAGATGATTTGACTCTGAGATTTTATTCTTTCCGAAGTGACTTCCCAAGGGGTGGAGCTCCCATGTGAAAATTGGCTCTGTCTTATACCACACAGTACCTTGGGCTTTCCCTCTCATGTCCCTTGTGTAGATGAGGCTGGAGTGGGTGGAGGGCCTCCGGGTCAGGCCCCGATGCCTTTTGCAGCTGCATCATTGGCAGCCATGTTGATCAGGGTTCTCTGCTGGCTTAGTGGCACAGGACTGAAACAACCCTGCAAACAGGAATCAGCAGCAGATATGCCACTAGGGAGGGGGGAGTTCATTAAGGGATCCCAGAAGGTTTTAGAAGGGAAGCTGCTAGAGAGGCGGTTCTTATGATGAAATTATTTTAGTGGTAGCTACCATTTATTGAGCATCTGTATGTCAGGAGCTATGTGTGTGTGTTAGTTGCTCAGTTGTATACAACTCTTTGCAACCTCATAGACTATAGCCCACCAGGCTCCCCTGTCCATGGAATTCTCCAGGCAAGAATACNGGCTCCTCTATCCATGGAATTCTCCAGGCAAGTATCCTGGAGTAGCTTGCTGTGCCTTTCTCCAAGAGATTTTCCTGACCAAGAGATCAAACCTGGGTCTGCTGCATTGCAGGTAGGTTCTTTACCGTCTGAGCTACCAAGCAACAAGAATGCAAAGCAATGTAAGATGATGATAACTGAGCAGACCAGGATGTGCTAAGAAAAGACACAGCAGCTTGCTCTGTGGGTGAAAGGTCCAGACCTGTGGAAGTCTCCAAGCAGACTGTTTGGAGACACTGTCTCTGGAGCAGTCAGTTGAAGGAAGGAATGAAAGGGAATTTATCTGCCAGGTCCCCTCTCAATTCTTATTTCCCATTGATCAACAGTTGCCCCACACGGAGTGAATCCCTACACATATTTGGGCTGCATCATTTGGGACCCTTTGAGAGTTTTTTGGAAGGCCCTTCAGTGTGGTGCTGTGCCTGCGTCTGGAAGTGATGGGAGGAACCCGACACTCCATGAATGTTTGTTCAGCCTCAGCAGGCCTACGGGAGAGTGATGGCTGAGACAGTGCGATCAGCTGAGGGGCCAAGTGGAGCCCATTGGTGGAGCCAAAAGAATCCAAGAAAGACAGCGGAGTCAGGAGAATCTGAGGATGTCCCTGAGATGTATCCAAGACATTTCACCTCTGAATGTCTCAGGTCCACCAGACCCTTCCGTTATATCCTCTTCCAGATCATAATAGGAGGCGTGCGGTTATTTTTTGAGAACAAGATGCCCTGGCTTCTCCCTGAGAAGTGAGTTAAAAATCCAGTCAGTCACAAAGTCCCCTCGTGGTCACGGGCAGTCTAAATATCCAGTAGAACTGAAGGCAAGAAAATGAACGGAGCAAGCAGCATTCCCCGCTGTGCTGGTCCCAAGGCCTGGACCAATATTCACTACTCCCTCTTCTGCACCCAGGCTAGGCTTCTCTGTCCCTCCTCAGGCTGCTTTTCTGTGGATCTGCATTACTAGAACTTGCTGTGCCTTCTCTGGTAAAATGGGAGAAGATGATTTGACTCTGAGATTTTATTCTTTCCGAAGTGACTTCCCAAGGGGTGGAGCTCCCATGTGAAAATTGGCTCTGTCTTATACCACACAGTACCTTGGGCTTTCCCTCTCATGTCCCTTGTGTAGATGAGGCTGGAGTGGGTGGAGGGCCTCCGGGTCAGGCCCCGATGCCTTTTGCAGCTGCATCATTGGCAGCCATGTTGATCAGGGTTCTCTGCTGGCTTAGTGGCACAGGACTGAAACAACCCTGCAAACAGGAATCAGCAGCAGATATGCCACTAGGGAGGGGGGAGTTCATTAAGGGATCCCAGAAGGTTTTAGAAGGGAAGCTGCTAGAGAGGCGGTTCTTATGATGAAATTATTTTAGTGGTAGCTACCATTTATTGAGCATCTGTATGTCAGGAGCTATGTGTGTGTGTTAGTTGCTCAGTTGTATACAACTCTTTGCAACCTCATAGACTATAGCCCACCAGGCTCCCCTGTCCATGGAATTCTCCAGGCAAGAATACCAGAGTGGGTTGCCATTCTTTTCTCCAGGGGATCTTCCCAACCCAGGGATTGAACCCAGGTCTCTTGCACTGCAGGTAGATTTTGAGCCACCAGGGAAATCTGGAGCTATATGAGGGCTTTTTCTTTTTTAAATAGTTGATAGGAAAAACAATGTTTACCTAGTGATAGTATCTAAGATAAAAACTGCCTACGCTTCAGTCACCTAATTAAGTCGCTATTTTTATTTTTTCCACATGCATATATAGTTCTTTCATATTCCTCATAACATTATAGATATTAATTTCTTCATTTTCACTTTAATTTTTACCACAAATAATATTTACATTTTGTGAAAATCACAGTTTATCTCTCTTTCTCCCAACTTTCTCTTCCCCCCACACTGTGACCCATGTTAACAGCCTAGGGCATCCGTCTGCATCTCTCTCTATGTTCATTTAAAATAACAGCAAATAATAATAGCAAAATCCTTGCTCAATGCTTATTACATAGCAGACATTTGTTTTTGTTTTTCCCATATGATCTACTCTAGCTTGTTTAATCCTCACAACAACCTTAAAGGAAGTACCAGAGTCTTCTCTGGCAGTCCAGAAAGTCCAGAAAGATTCCACCTTTCATGCAGAAGTTACAAGTTTGACCTCTGGTCAGGGAGTCAAGATCCCATGTGCCTTGGGGCCAAAAACAAACAAACAAACAAATATTAAAAGAAAACAGAAGCAATATTGTAACAAATTCAATAAATACTTTTTTAAATAAAGGAAATACTTGTGTTATCCTCAGTTTACACATGAAGCAACTGAGGTCCAAGATATACAAAATATTCAAACATGTAAACAAATACCTGGACACAAACAAAGGAGGTTTCTCAGTCATTTAAAATAAACCAGAAAAGTGGGACACACAGGACTCATTTCACTGCAGGAGCTTTTCCAGTAGAGGATATCACTGCTATCTCTCTAGGTCAACAGGGCCAGCTCTAAGTAATTTTTTAGGAGAAAAACAGTGCCCCATTGTTCGACGGTACCATCATTCATTGGCTCTATTGACAGGGATTGATGGCGTTTCTGCCTTTTTTTTTTAACCACTACAAATGATGTAGCAATAAATATCCTATAATTTAAATCCACTGGTGCTGGTACTTTCATTTTTACATGATAGAATCAATGGGTGTTGGTTCTAAATCTGGCATCCTCCATATGAAATGGTAAGCACAGCTGTGAGCTGAGCCAAAGCACCCAGCTCTTGAAATACATGAGCTGCCCTGAGGTCAGGAGAGAAGACACACCGTTTCTATGGCCAAGGGGATGGGAGCCCAATAAGACACACCGTCAAGGCAGCAGAGGAGGCCAGCCCAGGGCCCAGCCTCCGGACATACCCCAGTCAGCTCACAGTTTCTTTGGATATCTCCTGAGCACACAGAGATGGAGCAACCAAGCTACACCTCCTAGTCTCAGAGCGCCCGTTCCAAAGAAAGAAAGGAAGAAAGAAATGGAGCTACTTACCCTCTTTCTGCTCCCCTGGAAACTCTTGTGCCTTGGAGGGACGCATATTAGACTCTGCATCAGACCCTGCATTTTTATAGCTTCATCACTGGATAAGGAGCCTACCACAGAGCGGGGACATGGAAAGCCATGAGAGAAATGAAAGAGGCGACAGATAGTGGCTGGGGCGAAAGAATCGATGCTCTTGACCTGCCTAGTGGATGACAAAACCATTTCAATAAACGTTTATAATAGCCTGATGTGTAGGAAAAGATGGTTGTATTTGAGTAGGAAAGCATCTTCAGGTAACAAGAAAAATTTAAAGCCTGATTGCAGTAGCTTAAAGGGAATATTCCTGACACATAAAGAACTAAAAATTGAGGGGGAAAACACCAAAAACCATACAGAAAAATGGGCAGAGTTTATGAATGGTTTTACAGAGGGGAAATGCAATGACCCCAGTGCAAATATATGATAAGAACTCAACTTTCTCTGAGTATGAAAAATGCAAGGTAACACTCTACTGAGATATCATTTCTCAGCTATCAGATTGGCAACAATCCATATTCCAACAACATATTCTGTTACTACGACTTTCAGGAATCAAGTCCTCTCATAAATTGCTGGTGAAAGTGCAAAGGACACAACTCCAAGGTGGGGAATTTGGACCATCCAGCAAAATTACAAATTCACATAACCCTTACCACACCAATCCCACTTCCAGGAATCTATCTCAGAAAGTAAACTGGTAAAAATATAAAGTGACACAGTAGAGGTTATCCACTGCCAGTAATTACATTAGTTAAGAGGATGGAAACAATCCAGATGTCCATCATGAGGGCACTGGTTGAATAAATTGTGGTGCAACCATACAATGGAGTATCATACCACTGAAGAACTAAGGAAGAAGGCTCTCTACATACTTACATGAAATAGTTTCCAGGACGTAGTGTTAAGATGAGAAAATTAGAGAATAGGGTTTACAGTATATTTTCTTTAAGAAAGGGGGAATATGAATATAGAAACATATATTCTTCTCTTATCAAAAGGTAATAATGGAAGAATAAGCCAATAAAAATGGAGGACCTTTAAGGAGAGAGAAGGAACAGGATAGAAGGGCAAAGATGGAGCCTAATGGAGACTTAATTGCATGTAATTTGTTGTATAGTTTTAACTTTGAAGCCATGTAAATGCTGTAAATAAAAATAAAATTATAGATGAAGAAATTTATAAAAGTTGGAAAAATGGAAGTTCATTAATAATCATGGCATATTAGATAGGTGGTTTAGCCACCCAAAGAAGAGTTGTTGCAAATGACTCAATAAAACAGGATGTTGACAGTATGTTCTTAAATGGGTAGATCCTGAGGACTAAGAAGATCTGTGAAGAAATCTTAAAGTGCGTTCGGTGGTATATTGGCCTTCCCAGCTGGTGCTAGTGGTCACATCCCAGAACAGCCTGAGTGGAGAACTATAATCCCTACTGCAGGAAGAAATTGCCTACAGCCAAAAGAAATTTTAGGAACTGGCTGAGTTGTACGAACAGGACTCAAAAAATATATGTGGGAGTGGATCTTTAGGATATTAGACTAGGGAAAGGGGCAGAATATGGAGCTAATGTATGCAAGCACACACCTGTGACGTGGGACCCAAAGTATCTGAGACCAGTCTTATTACCTAGAATGGTTCCTTGAAATCTGGACATGGCAATAGCATTCAGTCAATGAGGTAATAACGTCAGAAGTCAGAACTGCCTTGGCAGAATATCAAAGAAGCCAAAAGATTCAGGAAAACATGAGTTGTAGAATGGACTTTGGATGTAAGACTACTGAACACTCATTGCCAGGCTATGTGCTCCTGGAGGACACAGACAACGGCTCATTCACTAAGGCAACAGAGAGCTCACTAGCGAGAGGGGCGCTGGTATCTTTGAAGGCCAGGCTGACAACAAGGGATCTCACCATGGAGCTGGACTTCCTGATATCCGTAGGAAAGGTGGGATTCTGGAGCGGCAAAACAAACACGTGTGGCAGCACCTAACACCAGGGCAAGAGGCCTGATTATTCAAATTGGCAGAAGACCGTAGTGGCATTCAAGGCACCTTGACCTGCAGGGATCTATGGCGTTGGCGAGTACACTTCACAGTGGTTAGGAAGATGGCAAGAGTGTTGCTCATAAGGAAAAGTACCCATAGTGGAGAGCAAAAGGCTGATACCTGTCCTTCAACCCCTGGTGGATCTAAGTCAGACTCACAAACCCTTAGGCCATAAATGAGGGATTGGGTCCCCTTAAAGAAGGACCCTGTAATGCCAATTTGAGTATATATTGGAAGTAGTTTTCCAATCTTTCCCCAAAGAGACCCGTTGCTTTTTGCCAGGGTAATATAGTACCCTGGGTTGAATGTCTCTGGATCCACCCCTTGTTTCCTTCTCTGGTTCCCAATGATAGCTTTGGTTAGAATGCATAAATGGGATGAATATCTTTAAGAGGTCCTTCACACTGGCTCTGGCTGATGGGGAGGGTGGGATGATAAAAGCCATTTTCATAGGAAGGGCCATGTGGAAGCTATCTTTTGTCCTGGTCAAGACAGGGAATCAGAAACAAAAGGACATTTTGAGAGGAATTACCAAAATAAGTGCTACTGCTGAAGACTTAAAAGATGCAGGGGCAGTAGCTCCCATCACTCCACTATTCAATTCACTTTTCCAGCCTTTGCAGGAGCCAGACTCTTCTTGGAGAATGGTGGTGGGAAATGACTGTGAGCATAATCAGGTGGCCGCAACTGCAGCCCAGCCGCCTTGGCAGTTGTGATATCTCTGATATTTGATATGTGGCTGTTGATAGGGTGAATTATTTTTTCTTTCATTCTTGGTAATAGGAAGGTGAAAAGCATTTCTCTTTTACGTGGCTAGGAAAGCAATAAACTTCCCCTATTGTTCCTCTGTTGAGAGATGTATTGGAGCAAAAGAGGTAGACGCTATGGGAGTCTAGACCACCTGTTCGTGTCATTCACTCTAGCCATCTGGATGTGGTCAGGCTGAATCCCGAATGTATCATTTTTACCATACAGCAGATTACTTCTGTATCCGCCCAACCTTATGACTCCTTGGCTCCGATAATACTCAGATCATAGGGAACATTTGTGATTGCCTAGTCACTTGATGTCCCGCGGTCAGGCATTAGTCATGGGTAGAGCCAAGAATCAAGGTATGGCCTCGTTGCAGAACCCTGAGAGTCTGTACTGCATCTCTCTTACTGAAGTTTATTTAAAACTCCATGGCATCATTATCTGCCATAGTTACTTCTATTATTATCAGTGCTGCTGGGTCATATAGCCTAAGTGTCAGGGAAGTTTATACTACTGCCTGGACAAGCGGGGGAGCCCTTTATGGCTTTTTGGCTTCAAACCTCATAGGAAATTCTCATTCCTCTGAGTCATGCAGTAGGACTTGACTTGGTTCTAGAAGCATGAGTAGAATGTCAATTCTAGCCAAAAATTGGCTGCTGCCACATTAAAGCACCACTTAAAGATGCCCCCAGAAACCATGGTGAAAGAACCCCTCCAGATATCCGGAGCTACCAGCAGTTGGCTTAATGTGTGTGCGGATGTTAACTCCTCATCAGTAGTGAATGGTCCAACTTATTGGTCAGGGACTTGGAAGGAAAGACTACAGTCCCTATACCAGTGTCCTAACCAGCTTGATCTGGCCTTTTAGCTGACATTTAACTAAGCCATTCCACCATTTTTATCAGGCTGGCCATCTCTTGGTGATGAGGGACATGAAGACTGCATCTTTGATTTGAGGCCAGTGGGTCTCACCTGCTTGGTGGTATTATGAAACGTGTTCTTTGGTTCGATGTAGTATATGTAATACAGGATTCCATAAAGAGAGATTAGGCATTTTGTCAGCCTTTAGATAGTGGTGGATGATGATAGAGACATTGAATAAAAGAATTCTACCTAATAAATGCAGAAGGATTAATAGATTTAGAAAATAACCTGTGATGATTAATTTTATGTGTCAACCTGACCACGCCATGGGGTGTCCAAAGACTGGGCTAAACATTACTTCTGTGTATATCTGTGAGGATGTTACTGGATGAGATTAACATTTGAACCAGTAGGCTGAGTAAAGCAGATCAACCTCCCCAGAGTAGGTAAGCATCAGTTCAGTTGCTCAGTGGTGACTGACACTTTGTGATCCCATGGACTGCAGCACACCAGGCTTTCCTGACCATCATCACCTCCCAGAGCTTGCTCAAACCCATGTCCATTGAGTCAGTGATGCCTTCTAACCATCTCATCCTCTGTCATGTCCCCTTCTCCTCCTGCCTTCAATTTTTCCCAACATCAGAGTCTTTTCCAATGAGTCAATTCTTTGCATCAGGTGGCCAAAGTACTGGAGCCTCAGCTTCAGCATCAGTCCTTCCAATGAATATTTAGGACTGAGTTCCTTTAGGATTGACTGATTTAATCTCCTTGCAGTCCAAGGGATTCAAGAGTCTTCTCCAGCACCACAGCTCAAAAGCAGCAACTCTTTGATGCTCAGCTTTCTTTATGGTCCAACTCGCACATCCACACATGACTACTGGAAAATCCATGGCTTTGACTAGGCACACCTTTGTTGGGAACGTAATGTCTCTGCTTTTTAATATGCTGTCTAGATTGGTCATAACTTTTCTTCCAAGGAGCAAGCATTTTTAAATTTCATGGCTGCAGTCAGGATCTGCAGTGATTTTGGAGCCCGAGAAAATAATCACCCAATTCTTTAAGAGCCTGAATAGAACAACCACCATTAAAAGCAAAAAACAGAAGGAAGAATTCATTGCTTCTTCTGCCTAACTACTTGAGCTGGGACATTGATTTTCTCTTGCCTTCAGATTGGGATTTACACCATAGGCTCCCATAGGTCTCAGGCTTTTGGACTCAGATTGAATGACACAGCAGGCTCTCCTGATGTCCAGCTTGTAGATGGGAAAGCGTGGGACCTCTCAGCCTCCATGATCTCATGAGCCAATCTCCATAATGAATCCCTTTACAGAACCCTGTTGGTTCTGTTTCTTTGGAAAACCCCTAGTACTTCACCAGTTTGCAAACTGGAATGAAATAATAGATTTAGCAGTGATTATCAATAAACACCAACATAATTAGATAAAAGGTTGACAGGGAACTTGACAGTGGAGACTGACATGAATGAACCCAATTATCATTCTTAATATCACAGAGAGTGAATGAAGCAGATATTCTCTCCTTGTGATGTGATACAGTAGGCACCCCCCTGTGAATAGGAAGCCTGAACCAAACTGAACCTTTGAATCTAATGATCAGCTTACAGGAAATTCAGGTAACACGGGAACAAATTAAAAAATAACATAAAGAGGCAATCAGATAAGCCCAAAATATAAGAGATTCTACTACAAAACAAACTACCCAATTTTTTCAAAAAATAATTGTGATGTATGAATTTTGGCTTTTTATTGGAATGAACCAAGTATTGAAAGATATTTTTGAAACAATGAGGCAGTTTAAGTATAGACTAGGATGAGATGGTGCTATTAAGGAGTTTTTGTTCATTTTATTAGCTATAAGACATGGTATCATGGTTTTTAAAGTTATCAACTAGTATAAACGCCTGCATGGGTGTGTGCTAAGTTGCTTTGGTTCTGTCTGACTCTTTGCAACCCTATGGACTGTAGCCCACCAGGCTCCTCTGTCCATGGAATCCTCCAGGAAAGAATACTGGAGTGGGGGACTTCCCTGGTGGTCCAGTGGTTAAGAATGTAATTTACCCCCTAATGCAGTGGATGAAGGTTTGATCCCTGTTCNCCTATGGACTGTAGCCCACCAGGCTCCTCTGTCCATGGAATCCTCCAGGAAAGAATACTGGAGTGGGGGACTTCCCTGGTGGTCCAGTGGTTAAGAATGTAATTTACCCCCTAATGCAGTGGATGAAGGTTTGATCCCTGGTCAGGGAACTAAGATCCCACATGCCACAGGGCTACTGAGACCATGCGCTGCCAAAACTGGGATCTGATGCAACCCAACAAATAATAAATAAATACTTTTTTAAAAAAGAACATTAAACTGGGTTGCCATGCCCTCCTCCGGGGGATCTTGCCAACCCAGTGCAGGGGGGCGCTCCGCAGAAAGAGAAAGGCAGTGGAACTTCCCTCAGCAAAGCCGAGGGGTCCCGAGGAGAAGTGGGCCTGCTGTCCACCAACA
Source organism: Neotragus pygmaeus (assembly GCA_006410875.1). NCBI lineage: Eukaryota > Metazoa > Chordata > Mammalia > Artiodactyla > Bovidae > Neotragus > Neotragus pygmaeus. The sequence continues at coordinate 168,910 of SJYV01020857.1, read as the reverse complement.
CAGCCCCTCAGCGAGCGCGAGACAATCACACGCAACAGGGGTTCTGTCTGAGCAGTTCCGCTTTATTGCCGGCAGCTCCCACCTTATATAGGCAAGCAGGGAGGGACNTACTATATCAACAAATAAAAGATATGAAAATTTGGCAGCAAGTATTGGCTCAACAAATGAAACCTTTAGTCAGTCCTATTCTAATGATTTTGACTCCTCGGAAGCCCCTACATTCCTAGGATGTTTTAAGCTTCCTGTGCCTCCCGCAGTCAGGAGGCCTCAAACAATCGCATGCACAGTTGTAAGAGTCCTGCAGGCAGGCTAGAAAGCCATCAGAGGGGTTTTTGGATTGAAACGCTCATATTATGCCCAGGAGATTTATTATCTAAAAGCTCTAAATTAATTTTTTTTCCCAGAAAAAGGTGGTGGGGGGATAGCCCCCTGTTAATGACAGAAGAGTAGGTGGAAAGCATAACACAGTAAAGCAGGCAGACTCTGGTCTTGGGGGGTGGATGCTCAGGAAATTCCAGGGGAAACCCCTGAAGCCTGATCACGTCCTTGCATTTTGTCAAGCTTCCTTCTGAATGACCTTGTCACGGGTGGGATTCCTCACGCTGGCCCCCAGCATCCCTTGGACTGCAAGGAGATCCAACCAATCCATTCTGAAGGAGATCAACCCTGGGATTTCTTTGGAAGGAATGATGCTAAAGCTGAAACTCCAGTACTTTGGCCACCTCATGAGAAGAGTTGACTCATTGGAAAAGACTCTGATGCTGGGAGGGATTGGGGGCAGGAGGAGAAGGGGACAACAGAGGATGAGATGGCTGGATGGCATCATGGACTTGATGGACGTGAGTCTCAGTGAACTCCGCAAGATGGTGATGAACAGGGAGGCCTGGCGCGCTGCACTTCATGGGGTCACAAAGAGTCGGACATTACTGAGCGACTGAACTGAACTGAACTGTCCACAGACCATCCTGACAGGCAAATCTCAAGAAGAGATGTACTTCCCTCCAGCTAGGTCCATCAGAATAGACTTCGTCTATTTACAATACATGTGACTTTGGACAAGTTGCTTCAGCTCTCTGTGCCTCAGTACATTCGTTAATAAAAGCGCAATAAAGAGTTCCTTCTTGATGGGATGGCATGAGAATTATATTAACAGTGTTTGACCTGATCACTACCATCATTGTCAATATGATCACCTTCATCATCATCACCACCACTCCTACCATCATCACTACCACCACCACTTAGAAGTTCAGGATTACTTTGATCCTAGACCGTGAAGATTTGTTTGGCCCACATTTCATACAGCCCCTGGAGATCTACATCAGAGTGGCCTGGACGTCCTCTCTCCTGCTTCAACATCCCATGGAAGTTCAAAGCCCTCGCTGTGATTCCTCAGGCTCTCAGGGTTGGGGTATTTATAGGCTCAAGGCTTTTGCTTCTGTTTGTGCCTACGAAGTCAGTATCACTTTAAATCTGATGTGAAACTCAACTCCTTCCTCAGCCGACTCATGCACTAACACACACACACACACACACACACACACACATGCCACTTCTTGTAAGCATCTGTGGGTAAGTTGGAGGGGAGAAGTGGAAAAGAATTGTCACCACAGACTTACGAAGAACTTAAAATTCAACGTCACACATCCCAGTGCTTTAAAGTTAACGCTGCCACCATCACACCAGGGACCCATCTCCACCAGTCTTCCCTATGCATTCACATGGTTGCCAGCTTCTCCTTTCTCATGGGCACATCTCTCCCTGCTTCTCTCTGAAACAGAGAAAGAACTGCTCTCCCGAACTCATTCAGATCAGTTTAGCTTTGTCCTCCGTCACCTTGCCATGCCCCTGGGACATTGCCTCCAACTCAAATATAATTCATTCCCCAGAATTTTGGAGACAGCTTTCCAGGCACTAATATCCTCTCCTCTGCAGTGCTTGAGTAGGGCCAGCTTCCCAGGTCTGCCACGTGTGCAGACACACAGAAATCTATAGTCTATACTTAGAAGGGCCATGCTTAGGGTTCAGTGTTTTTTAGTCAGTCTTCAAAGTCTTGATAGTTTTATGTTTAAATTTGTGTTCTGTAAGTGCAGGCCTTCCCTGGTAGCTCAGTCCGTAAAGAACCTGTCTGCAGTGCAGGAAACCTGGGTTCGATTCCTAGGACAGAAAGATCCCCTGAAGAAGGAAATGGCAAACCACTCTAGTATTCCTGCCTGGAAAATCCCATGGACAGAGAAGCCTAGCTGGCCATAGTCCACGGGATCGCAATAGTTAGACATGACTTACCAGCAAACCCACCACCAAGTGCAGGCTGCTGGGTCTTTATCTCAGTGAGGCCTGGAGCCTAACTTTCCGCATGGTCTTCCCCTCTAGTCACCGCCTGCCTTTCACTGACTCCTGGCACCCAGGCGTGTCTGGCCTCCTCCTCCCCACCTCTGCCCTGTGACCGATGCTGCCTTTCTCCAGAGGTGTACGAGAGGCACACACACGGATTAACTAATTGAAGGTATAAAACTTGGCACATAAAAGATATTCTTGTTTTAAGTTTCCAGGCCAGAGCCCCATCTGCTCTGCAGCCCCAGGTGTGGCCCTCTCCAGCCTCCTAGGCTTCCAGTTCTCCCACTTCTGAGTGGCTCCCCCATTTCCCCCTAGCTCTGATAGCATGGCCCTTCTTCCCAATAATATCCAAGTACTGCTGTCTTCTATCAGTTAGGTGTCACAGTCCAGGGTCCCTCACCTGAGTCAGTGGCGACTATTTTCCTCCATCGTTCCCCTAAGAAGGTTTTCAATACTGAGCTCCATCTTCTTCCTCAGAATCCTGCTCCTCCTCTTCATTCGGCTCTAGATCTTAGTTCCTGACAGCCTCACAGGTGTATCTCTAAGTTCTTTTCAACTCTGACTCCAAGGGTGGAACTTACCAAACTACCCTTCGTGCTCCACCCCACACCCATCCTGCCTTCTTTCCCCGACCCATGGAGCTGCAGACATGTGCCTCCCATTTCCAGGTCAGGCCTTCATTCTAGGTCCACAGTTAGTGGTCTGCTCTCATGAGGTCATCCAGGCTAGGGAAACTCCATTTCACCTCCTGGTACAACAGCCTGCTTTGTGTAACGCCTGAGCCCATCTTCACGGAAGCATTTCCCCACACCCTCCCCCAGGCAGGGAAGGCTGCCCTGCCAGGGTCACCAAGATCACCTGCGCCCTCTCTTGGATGGCTTCGGGAGGAGACAATGATATCCCGTACTCTTTCCCTCCACCCCAGCTACCTCTTTTTCTCAAATTGTTAGGTGACCGGCAGCCTAAGAATTTGTTCCAGGTGATACAGAAGTGGTCTGACCTTCCTGCCACAGACTCATCTCACAGCACTGGGGCCTTTTTGAATCAGTAGGGCAAGTGGCATGGAATCGAGTTAGTGGCTAGACCATCCCCTTGACTTTCAGGAATCCCAGTTCTCCAGTTGCTTCAGAAGTGCTGGTCACCGTCTCCGGTGAGTAAGCCAGGGCTCTGCCCATTCCACCTTCCCCACAGGTGCCTAGGCCAGGGTGGACTGTCAAACACAGAGCCGACATGTCAGTCCGGGTGTAGCCATCACCACTCAGCCTCTTCTCTGATAACTTCAGTGACAGGTTCTTTTAATTTTGCCCATCTTCCATTTCTTGTGATTCATGGGGCTTCCTGCCTGGAAGCTCTAGGCATATGACGTAAGCCAGAGGAATCAAATCAAACCAGCCCCCTGCCTGTGGGAATTTGCCAAGTGGGAGGGGCATGTGATCCACACTGACCAAACAGGGGCCTTCCCTGGGACTTTATATGTGGGCTCCAGGAGACACAAGCTTTCTTCTGCTGGAGTTTCCAAATAGTGGAATGGAAGTCTGGCGCTGAGATCATTTGGTGGCAGACCTCCCTCATCCTCTTCCTCCCTTTTGCCACTGGAATGTATGACTACACGAAGGGAAGCAGACTTTGAAGATGGGTGGAGGAAAAGACAGCAAAGAGGATTAGAAAGAAATGGGGAGAGAACAGCGGAAGGAAGAGGGAGCCCTCCAGAATCCAGCACACGCTGTAACCAGCTCTCGCCGCCTCCTCTAAACAAGCCTCAATCACTCTGTCCCTGCTTCTCTGCTTCTTTAGCTCCTCCAACCAGGCCTTGACATCAAGTTCTTCCAGTGAAACAATCTGGCTAGTCATCCTCGACTTTGCTGGATCCGAGACCATCTCGTAGGTTGGTATTAGAGTAAGGGTTGGCTGTCCCTAGGCAAGGTGGCCAATCCCCCTGTGACCAGGGAGATGGGAGTCACAGGGGGCCACAGCAGCGGCCGAAGGCAAAGAACTTCCAGAAAGGAGTTGGCAGCACAGCACACCTGGAACTGTGACCATCCGGGGGCACTAGTCATCCCCAAACTGGATTCTTTAATATTTATTGATTTATGGGTGGAAAATACTGAGTTGATTGCCTGTAACTAACTCATACAGGGTTACTGCAAATTAAAGGGAGCTACACATGAGAGGCAAAAGAAAAAAAGCAATTTCCTCAAAAAATGCAATTTATTTATTTTTTTCCTCTGTGCCTGATTTCCTTTGGGTTGGCCCTGATTTCTTTAAAACCTCCCAAAGCCCTAGACCCAGCTTGCATCTGGAACCATCTCCCTAGTCCAGGCCCAGTCCCTGCCAAGAACAGAGAAGCTGGCTCGGCATTGAGGGCTTCTGAGGACACATTAACCACTGTCAGGGTGAGAGATGATCAGCCGTTAGATTAATTCCTCATAAAACATCACTTAGGCCAGAGTAGGTTAGCTAAATATGTGGTCTTAAGAACTGAACGGAAGAATTATACAGAGCTTCTCTTTTGGCTCCAACAAAGAAGAGACAGACAGGGCTACAGAGGTATAACTGTGCAGGGGCCTGCATGGTGGCTGCTGGGCTGGTTGCCAAGTGACTTGAGGGCAACACCAGTGCAGGTTGAGGTTTTCCTGCTCCCCCAGGACCTCCCCTCCCCCTGCTAACCTTGCATGTCCCTCCCGCTGAAGTGGACAGCAGTGGAGATCAAGAGGCTCCCTCCCTCCTTCTCTGAAAACACCACCCGGCCTCCAGTCTCTGCAGACTTCGGTGCAAGATGCCAGGAAAGTGGAGTGTAGAGTAGTGCAGAGGGTGCTGAAAATGCTCGGTCAGAGCACACTGATGGTGATGCACAGGTTTGTGGTTCATCACTAAGAGAAGCGTGATATCCACCACTCTCCCTCAGATGGCCTCTGCTCTAACCCTGCTGGTTCTCTCCATATTCTTCAAATACAGCTGCCATGCCCCCACCTCAGGACCTTTGCACAGGCTGTTTCCTCTGCCTAGAATTCTTTCCCCTTACATTTCTGCATGGCTTGCTTTCTCACTTCCTTTGAATCTTTGCACAAATGTCACCTTCTCCACGAGGCTCTCCTTGGTCAGTGTATCAGAAGTATCAGTCACTCCGAACCGTTGCTCTTTTTTTCTGCGTTTTTTTCCTCCTTATTATTTACACTTGATATATTTTACTATTTAATTTGTTTATCTGTTTCTCAAGTTTCATGAGGTCGGGGATTTTTTTCTCTTTCATTCACTGCTAAATCACCAGCAATCAGTCCCCTCTTATAAGATTCTGATTGTCCACTGCCTGGCAAACAGTAGGTGATCAAAGCATATTTTTTGAATCAATTAATCCATTGGAATGAGCCCATGTTTGGAATTGGATCTGGTGTGAATGTGTGTTCAACTGGTTAGCAACATTACTTCTCTTTGAGTCTCAATTTCCTTATCTGTAAATTGGGTATAATGTCTTTTCTATAGGGTTCTAGAAAGGAGGGTAAAGAATCCACTTGCAATGTAGGGGACAACAGGAGATGCTGGTTCAATTCCTGGGTTGGGAAGATTCCCTGAAGAAGGGAATGGCAACCCAGACCAGTCCATGGGGTCCCAACTGAGTGACTGAGAATTCATGCTGAGGGGAGGGTCATGAGATAATGCATGCAAACTACTGACCACAGTGTCTGGTTTGGAGTAGAAAGAAAATAACCAACAGTTATCTTGCTATTTTGAGAATGTAACTGACCGCTACTACCCAAAAGCTTGAGAACAGGTCAACAAAAAGAATGAAAACCTTCAAATCTGCCTGGGTTTGAGGTCAGAGACAAAATAAAATTCACGTGCCAAGATGCTTCGGTATGGAAGCCCCTGTGTGTGTGTCTGTATACAGGCATGCATACGCCATCACATTCATATAGAAGTTAGATTTCAGGAGTTTTAATCCCCATCACAATTATTCCAAGCTCTATCTTTGGGTATCCGTGAGTGCACAAAGTATTGTAAACACAACACACATATACAGGTGCTCAAGCATACACAGTCATGCACAAGGGGCTACCCCCACCCCCAGGAAAGGGACCCTGTGGCAGGCAACCGCTTTTCTGTTGGGAGAGAAACTGCGCCCTGAATGGCATGACTACACTCGGGGTCCTTCCGAGATGCTGTCCCCAGCCAAACATGGCTCTCTGTCCCTCTCCATGGCCTTCTCAACACCCTCAGACAGCCTTCTGAGTCTTCTTGAAGGGACTCATGACTTCAAGACACAGACCCTCTAGTGGTCTGACTGCCGGGGGGAGTGCTCAGCAGCACAAGCTGCTTGAATCTGTGCCTGTCCCAGGTGGAGAGAAGACACACAATGAGCAGGACAATCATCATGGAGCCAGAGTTTAAAAGACAAAGATTTTCTGAAGGACTTTCCCACCATGGCAAGGCACCCCAAGGTGGCTTCCAGAGCAGAGCAGCACCAGATGAGAATGGCTGATGGGACTGGACAGTCCCCAGCCTCTCCATCCCACCACATCCTGCCCTTCCTCGCCACCCACCCCAGCCCCTGCCCTCTGCCACAGTGAAAATAGTGTCCTAGGAAGAGCACTGGCTTCAGAACCAGGCAGTTTGAAGACTGAGATCTTAACTCCAACACTTGGCAGCTGGGAGAACTTCAGCAAACTACTTAGCCTCTCTGAAGCACAGTTTTGTCATCTGTTAAATTATCTGAACAGTAACTCCCTTGTTGAATTGATGGGAGGATTTAAGGCAGAGTCATCAAGTACTGCTGCTCAGGTTGTACACTGCACAAATCCAAGTGGCCATCATAAGACCACAAAATCAATGATGGCCCTTAGATTGTGCAGGGATGAAATATTGTGTTAGAAGCATCTGACACAAGGCCTGGAACCTAGTGAGTGCTGAATCATTGTGGCCCAAAAAGATTAGGCTTATTTATCAGACTTTCAATTCACAAAAGGACAATCACCTAGCTTTCAGCTGGTGTAATAGCTTCAGAGTAGAAAATTGTAGCCATGGTGATATATGAGGCAACTTCAGTAGTGACAGGGCTATGATGTCCTCAGGAAACCTATTTTCATTTTTCTTTAGAGTCCAGAGCTCCAGAAGTTGGTCATAGCTCTCCACTTACAGAACATTTTGGGGGTGAGTAATCAGATAGCCTGAGGTGCCCTCTTGAAATCATTTGGTCTTCATAAGGTGAGGTTTGATGTAAGTGGTGTGTAATTGCCTTTCCTATAACATAATATGCTGCTGTCTTAAATTAAAACATAATGTACAGGGGATTTCCCTGGTGGTCCAGTGGTTAAGAATTCACCTACCAATGACTGGGGAACTAAGATCTTACATGCTGCAGAGCAAACGAGCCCCCACACCAGCATGAAAGATCCTGTGTGATGCAGTGAAGATCCTGTGTGCCACAACTAAGACCCAATGCAGCCAAATGAAAACATTTTTAAATGTTATGCACAGAAGTCCCAGTGAGAGAGCCAGGTCTTACCAATCCATCTTAAGCAAAGTCCAGCAGCTGACAAGTCACACTGGCAAGCAGAGGACTTCCAGTCATCAGTTCAGAGCCTCTTTCCTAGAGGTCCATCAGATATTAAGGGACGGATTCTGGAAGACAGAGGCTGTAACAACAATCCAAAAGAAAGAAAAAAGGGAAGGGAGGCAGGAAGGCAGATAAGAGAGAGAGAAAGGAAGGAAAGAAGGAAGGAAAATGGAAGAAAGGGAGGGAAAAAGAAAGGAAAATGAGCTCAGACAAATAATTTAAAGCAGGATGCAAAATAACAGTTCCACGAAATTTGTAATTAGCAGCCATATTGAGAGGATTTTACAACTATAAAACAAGAACAAGGGGTCATAATAAGAGAAAAAGAACAAGAAAGAACGGCTGGAAGTTCAAAATGTAAGAGCAGAAATAAAAATGCAGTTGATCAATGAGATGATACAGTTGAAGACATACTCCAGACACTCAAACATAAGAACAGAGATGGAAAATGAGAGAAAACAGTGTGTTCTGTCTGGTGGCTAATCAAGAAAAAAAACAAAGTAGAGGAAGTACTAGAACATTTTCTAGGACTCAAGAAAGTAATTTTCCAGATGGAAGGAGCCTTCAAAGAACCTAGCCTAATGAAGGAATTCTCACATCAAAGCCAGGCATTCCAAAATTACCTATCACCAGAAATAAAGAAGATCCCTCAAGTTGTCAAGGAGAATTAGTTAGAGATTACAGTGGCATACAACTCTAACAGGAGACTATAGAACAATGCTTTTAAAATTCAGAAGGAAAATGACTGCCAACTTAAATTCTGTGGCCAGGTGAATCATCAGTCAAGAATGCGCATCGAATAGAAGCGTTCGGAAATTGGAGCTAAGATTCCAGTCCCCAGAGGCCTGATGCTGAAGTCAGTGCTCTTTCTAGGATGCTATTGACACTGTGGCAGTGAGAGGAGGATGGGGTGGGAAGGAAAGGCTGGGGTTTGTCCAACACCATCAGTCATTCTCATCAAGGGCTGCTCTGCTCTGTCCTAAAAAATTTACCTCCAATGTCCCACTTGAAAGAAAGTATTGAAGGATGTGCTCCATCAAAATGAAGGAGTAAATTGAGAAAGAGGAATGGAATCAGCAAGTCATTCACCCAGCACAGGATGGCAGAGAAAGGGGATTATCAGGAGGATGGAAAAGAGATGACAAGGAAACCAGCTGTGTAGCACCCAAAGAGGAAAATCCATCCAGCACAGAGTAGGAGAAAAGCAGAGTGAGTCCAGGAGTGAGAATGAAAATGGTGGCTGATTTGACACAGTTGAATGTGAGGAGAGCCATTCCATACGTGGTACAGAAGTTTTCATCAGAAATTTGAAGAACACCAAACAATTTTTAAAGCAATTAAGTACAAGAAAAGAAAATCATTGGAAAAAAAAGACCCTGATGCTGGGAAAAATTAAAGATGGTAGGAGAAGAGGGTGACAGAGGATAAGATGGTTGGATGGCATCACTGACTCAATGGACATGAGTTTAAGCTCTAGGAGTTGGGGATAGATAGGGAAGCCGGGTGTGCTGCAGTCCATGGGGTCACAAAAAGTCGGACACAACGGACTGAGGGAATGAACTGAACTGAACTGAAGTACAAGAAAAAATATTGTATAGTTACCTCCGAAAAGAACTATTAAAATTTTTTCTCCTATATCTCTTGACAAACCATACCACTTTTCAGACAATAAGCACTTTCTGTCTTTCATTTTATTTTTGCTTTTGAAACAACAAAATTTCACCCAGAAGCACACTAAATATATATGTCATAGGAGGTGTCAAACATAAGTTTGACATTATAATGTTAGGCAATGACATACTTCCCAATTGATTAAACAGTTTCCAGTCAGAGACTAGCATATTGGACCGATGTGAGATACTTACTATCCTTGGGTGAGCCCAAATGCTTTGTTAGGCAAGGAATGTCAAACAAGAAAGACTTTAACCAACATTTCAGTCTATTATAGGTGCCTGCTCTTTCCTTGTATTCCCAAGCATTCTCATCTCTAGCCTTCTCTTAGTTCTAGAAGCATTTCTACATACTCCAAATTTAAGTGCAGGTTGAGCGAGAGACATCCATGAGCCCAAAAACTTTGGTGAAGAAAGTGGTACCGCAAGAACATACCTTCCAGATAATGACTCCTACAACAAGCAAGCTTTTAAGTCTACTCTTCCCCCTCTGGTGAATAAAATAAGTCTCCATTACATCACTCACACACACACACACATATATATATATAATTCATGTTATATGTATATATTTTATTTACACTATATATATATTTTTTTATTTACACTATATACATATATATATAACATCACATTATATATATTTTTTTTTTCACCAAAGGAGGAAGAGCACACTTAAGTGCATTTTATATATATACATATATATTGAGGCCTCCCTGCTGTCTCAGATGATAAAGAATCCATCTGCAATGCAGCAGACCTGGGTTCAATCCATATGGAAGCCCACATTTTATGTATATGTATAAAATGTGTATACCATATATGTATGTGTGTGTGTGTGTGTGTATATATATATATATATATATATATGCCTGCTAAGTTGTTTCAGTCATATCTGACTCTTTTCAACTCTATGGACCATAGCCCACCAGGCTCCTCTGTCTGTGCGATTCTCCAGGCAAGAACATTGGAGTGGGTTGTCACACCCTCCCCAAGGGGATCTTCCCAATCTAGGGATCAAACCCACATCTCTTACATCTCCTGCACTGGCAAGCAGTTCTTTACCACCAGCGCCACCTGAGAAGTCCTATGTATATAAATACACATACACAGGGTATATTTACTATCATGTTATCATGTATATTTATTTAAACTTGTTTTATTGTTCAATTGATTTGTTTTCCTGTTGGTAAAAATTGTTTGGGTACCTGGGGTTGCATTCAGTTCAGTTCAGTTACTCAGTCGTGTCCGACTCTTTGCGACCCCATGAACCGCAGCACACAAGGCCTCCCTGTCGATCACCGACTCTCGGAGTTCACCCAAACCCGTGTCCATCGAGTTGGTGATGCCATCCAACCATCTCATCCTCTGTCGTCCCCTTCTCCTCTTGCCCTCAATCTTTCCCAACATCAGGGTCTTTTCATATGAGTCAACTCTTCGCATGAGATAGCCAAAGTATTGGAGTTTCAGCTTTAGCATCAGTCCTTCCAATAAACACCCAGGACTGATCTCCTTTAGGATGGATTGGTTGGATCTCCTTGCATTCCAAGAGACTCTCAAGAGTCTTCTGCAACACCACAGTTCAAAAGCATCAATTCTTCNATTGATGCTTTTGAACTGTGGTGTTGGAGAAGACTCTTGAGAGTCCCTTGGACTGCAAGGAGATCCAACCAGTCCATCCTGAAGGAGATCAGCCCTGGGATTTCTTTGGAAGGAATGATGCTAAAGCTGAAACTCCAATACTCTGCCTACCTCATGCGAAGGGTTGACTCATTGGAAAAGACTCTGATGCTGGAAGGGCTTGGGGGCAGGAGGAGAAGGGGATGACAGAGTATGAGATGGCTGTATGGCTTCACTGACTCGATGGAATGAGTTTTATTGAACTCCGGGAGTTGGTGATGGACAGGGAGGCCTGCCGCCTGCGATTCATGGGGTCACAAAGAGTCGGACATAACTGAGCTACTGAACTGAACTGAACTGAAGCTGTCCAAGTCAAGTTGATTGGTGGCTGCTAGAAATGGTGGGTCCTGCTCCCTGTTAACCCCTCCTGCAAAGCCTATTACCAGCTCCCATTTACAAAAACCTTCCCTTCGTTGAGCTCAGCAGCCTCTATAGGTTTGGCAGGGTGAGGCAGTGATTCTTCTTTCATGGAAGATGAAACTTCCAGAGAGGCTCAGGGAGGTAAGAGACGTATACAGTTACCCCAGCAGATAAGAGCACCGGAAAGGAGCAAGAATCCAGGTCTCCTGAATGCCTAAAGCGATTCCCACTCTACCTTATTGCCTCTCAAAAACTTTTCCATTAATGAAACATACTCTTCGAAATGAAATATATTCATAATGAAATATACCCTTTTCTCCAAGTTAGTTGTGAAGAGCAAGCATTAAGACTATATCATATACTGAGAGTGCACTTCTTAGAAAAATAAATTTAATTGCAGCCTCTTGATTCAAATCAAACCCATTTTGTTTTAAACTTTCCATTACGGTAACATAGAGCTGCAGAGAATGTGCTTTCCATCCTAATTTGAGACTCAGATGGCAGCTCCTTTAGTACTTCTATCTTTAAAAACTTACCTCCCCCATCCCCCGGCTTGTTATCTTCTCTTCCACTTGCCAAACAAATCTTCTCCAAAAAAAAAAAAGAACTGATTAAATGCCTAAGGGAAAGAAAGGGAAGAGCTCAAAATTAGTAGAATCTGTTCCCACATGTTCAGGCTAATTTAACTTTTCTCACATGACAGATTAGAAAGGAAAAGAAAAATTTGCATAGAAGGACAATTAAGAATAAACAAGAGGTGTCTTCTGTCTCAAATTAGGACAGGATTCCATCATTTGTTTTTACATGGGTGACACGTGGGAACTAAAGGGTGGACGCTTTGTTCTCCAGCATGATCCAGCAAGTGGGAGCTTAATCACAAAGTGAAAATCAGCTCACAATGAAATGTGCCTCAGGCCTTCCACTCGGCAAGCTGAGCCAACAACCCTAACTCTCATCTTACAGACTGTCGAGCTTATGGAGAATGTGAAAATGCCCAGGGCCCAAGAAATTGTGGCCAAGTCTAATGATTGGTAGATAGACAGATAGGTAGATGTAGATATAATAGACAGATGATAGATAGATATAATAGGTAGATAGATAGATGACAGATAATAGATATATAGTTGATAGATAGATAGGTGGTAGACAGGTAAATGATAGATAATAGATAGATGAAGCAATGAGAGTCTCTTCACCAGAGGGATTTATCTGAATATGAAACACCATGGCTCCCAGCCTATCTTTGAGCTCACCAACCCCAGTAATTTCTAGTGACTCTCTCCTTCCTCAAAGCTCTAAGAATATTCAGAAGACCTGCTCTGCAAGGGTAATTATGGGGGTAGATTTTTAATGTGCAAGACTCGGTACACAGTAGCCACTTATTACTCCAGCTGCCACAGGAAGTTTCGCTGCTTGGCAAAGCAAAGATGCCTACACGTAGAGAGTGCCAGCTGCTGACAGCCTTAAATTAGCTGGAGATTTTCCTCTCAAAATGAGCTTTACAAGAGCTCAAAGGTCAATTAGCCCCAAATAAGAGCTGGCACAGTCCCCACCCAGTTCCTGGTAAACCAGAGGAAGAGAGAAGAGACACGGTGGAGTCTGACGTTTTCAGCATCTGATTGTAATATCAACTATAATATAATATATTTTAATAATAGATAATAGAAATTTACTCTGGCTAATTTGGTTAACATGAAACGCTAGCATTTATTGAAAGGGTTTATGTTAGCCTAGAGATTCCCAGGAAAAGCTAAACAACTTCATCAAGAGTAGAAGCCCCTGTAGCTCTGGGAATCTGGGGACCAGGAATCTAGTAGCTCTGGAAAATGAGTAATGCATCAAAGACTGCCTTGGAGAAAGGCCTTTTCAAATTATTTTCCCATCAGTTTCCTCCACCTGGTTCAAATTGTTCGGCAAGAACATTTGATTAACCCAACCTTGACCCAGGGGACATATAGGACACAAGGGACAAAGCCTGTCTGTGTATAGTGTCACAGGAGTTATTCCCCAAAGACCAGCCACTATTATTTTTAAAAGGCCAAAGAGGTGTAGACAAGCAAAAGCAACAGGAATTCATTATGCTATTTCTGTCTGTAACCCAAAGAAAAATATATGTCAAACCTTCCAAAGATTTCAGGCCCAGTGCATGAAACAACCTGTGTTCTATTTCCAGAAAGTAAAGATCATACACAGGAACAAACTTTCTCCATCCCTACCTTACATATCAGACAATATCTACATCTTGGAAGGAGATAAAGGGTAGGAGCTACATTTAGTGAGCTGCTAAGCACTGTGCAGTAAGGGTCATGAGAGGGAAGTGAGAGGGACATAGCAAGGGTGCCTCGCCTGACCAGGACTCAGGGAAGGGCAAGGAGGAGTCAAGGGACAGGGAAGGGGTGGGAGTCTATACAGCGTGGGATGGAGCCTGAGGGCCGGAGGAAGAGCAGGTGGTGCCTTGGAAGGGTGCTGAAAGTGGTTCGGTTGGTCCAGAGGATAGGGCTTTAGAGTAAATTGAACTCTTGGCCTCAATGCTTCACTCTCTGCAGGCTCAGCCTTGTCCCGGGCAGGATGAAGCGTACCTGTTTCTGACTTTGACTTGGCTGTGAAATTGGTAGATGTGTCAGTGTGTTGATCTTGAGAGGCCTCTTAAGAGCCTAGGGTTTAGGCATTCAGTGCTCCATTCACCTCCACGAATTTCTGCCACTTCCATGAGAAGAACTTGCCCCAGCTTCTTTGCTGGTCCAGGGAGGATGAAACACATGGAGCAGGGCCTTCAGGCCAGTCCACAGAACTGCATCTAGAGGTAGAGCGGTTCAGCCAAGCTCAGTCTAGATCACCCAACCCAAGTGCCCCAGCCTGAAGCAGAATTGCTCCAGCTGGCCTTCGGATCCGTGAGTATAAAGGATGGCTGGTTCATGTCACTGAATTTGGGGGTGGTTTGTTATACAGTATGCCTGGGACAAGGGCTGAGGAATATAGGAGGGACAGTAAAGAAGCCTGAGAAGGGACGGAAGAGGTAAGCGGAGGCCTAATCATTAAGGATTCTCTAAGCCTATTAAGTTGAACTTTTATCTTAAAGGCAATGGAGTCTATTGAAATGTGTTAAGGAGGGATGTTTCACAGTCAGATTTCCTTCTTAAAAAGCTCACTCCAGGGGCCTATAAAGTAGGTAGGATTAGAGGGGCTTCTGGAGTCTAGGAGAGGTTTCCTAAAGTCCTCAAACTAATACTTTTCCAAAAAGCACAATTTTACACACTTTTCTTCCAGTGTATGGATTTCCTATTGACTTTTTAAATGGTATCTTTAATTTTTATAAGATCCAGTTTATTACATTTTTCTTTAATGGCTAGTGCTTTCTGTGTCTGTTCTAAAAAAAAAAATCATTGCCTTTCTCAAATTAGGAACCATATTCTCCTTTTTTTTCCCCTAGAAGCTTTATAGTCTGGCTTTTAAATTTAGGCCTATGATCTACAATGAATTAATTTGGGGGTATGTTGCAAGGTACTGTTGATTTATTTTTTTCTCCCCATATAAAAACCCAGTTATTTTGGCACCTTAAAAAGAAATTTTTTTTCTTTTGCTATTGAGCAGTCTTAGTTCAAATATAAAAACTTAATTGGCTATATATGTTTGGATCTATTTCTAGATTCCTTAACCTGTTCCATTGATTTATTTTTCTATTCTTATACCACATTTTCTTGATTACTATAGCTTTATAAAGGATTTGAAATCAGATGGTGTAAGTCATTCAACCACGTACTTTTTGAAGATTACTTGATTATTCTAGGACCTTTGCATTGCCACATAAATTTTAGAATCAGCTTGTCAATTTATACCCTCCTCCCAAAAAGGACTACTGGGATGGTTAATTGTAATATTTCTAAAGATTAATTCCAGGGAACTGATGTCTTAACAATGTTGAATCTTGCCATTCTTGAACATAAAATATCTATTTATTCAAATCTTTAATATTTCTCAACAGNAAAGCTCACTCCAGGGGCCTATAAAGTAGGTAGGATTAGAGGGGCTTCTGGAGTCTAGGAGAGGTTTCCTAAAGTCCTCAAACTAATACTTTTCCAAAAAGCACAATTTTACACACTTTTCTTCCAGTGTATGGATTTCCTATTGACTTTTTAAATGGTATCTTTAATTTTTATAAGATCCAGTTTATTACATTTTTCTTTAATGGCTAGTGCTTTCTGTGTCTGTTCTAAAAAAAAAAATCATTGCCTTTCTCAAATTAGGAACCATATTCTCCTTTTTTTTCCCCTAGAAGCTTTATAGTCTGGCTTTTAAATTTAGGCCTATGATCTACAATGAATTAATTTGGGGGTATGTTGCAAGGTACTGTTGATTTATTTTTTTCTCCCCATATAAAAACCCAGTTATTTTGGCACCTTAAAAAGAAATTTTTTTTCTTTTGCTATTGAGCAGTCTTAGTTCAAATATAAAAACTTAATTGGCTATATATGTTTGGATCTATTTCTAGATTCCTTAACCTGTTCCATTGATTTATTTTTCTATTCTTATACCACATTTTCTTGATTACTATAGCTTTATAAAGGATTTGAAATCAGATGGTGTAAGTCATTCAACCACGTACTTTTTGAAGATTACTTGATTATTCTAGGACCTTTGCATTGCCACATAAATTTTAGAATCAGCTTGTCAATTTATACCCTCCTCCCAAAAAGGACTACTGGGATGGTTAATTGTAATATTTCTAAAGATTAATTCCAGGGAACTGATGTCTTAACAATGTTGAATCTTGCCATTCTTGAACATAAAATATCTATTTATTCAAATCTTTAATATTTCTCAACAGGATTTTGTACCTTCCACATAAAAACCTTTAAAATCTTTCATTATCTTTGTCCCTAAGTATTTTGATTTATTTTGTGCTAAGGTAAGTGATATTGAGCTTTTCATTTTCTTTTCCAATGTTTGTTGTTCTTTTACATAAATGCAGTTGATTTTTATATATTGGCCTAGAATCTTGCAATCCTTCTAATGTTAAACAAATATTATACATAGCTGAGATAAACTCTACTTGGTAATGATGTATTATTATGTCCTTTTAAAGTGTGACAAGGCTCCCCTGGTAGCTCAGATGCTAAAGTGTGACATCTCTTTAATTTAGCTAAGAAATTTTTCACATAGGCATAGGAATTGTATGTCTTCTTAATGAATTGACTTTCTCATTATTATATAATATTCCCCTTTATCCCTTGTAATTGTTCTTGACTTTGATAATACGGCTACTCCTGTGTTTTCACAATTAATCATTATTTGGTTGTCCTTTTCTATTTTTTTTCTTTTAGTTGTATGTGTCCTCATAAACATTGTGTATTAGACCTCATTTTTGAAATCCAGTCTGGCAGTATTGCTCATTTAATTAGACTGTCTATTCTGTTTAGGTATATAATGTAATCAGTGATTTGGTTGCACCTAATTCTACCACCTTGCTATTTGTTTTCTCTTTGCCACATTCATGCTTTCTTTCTTATTTCCCTCTTTTCCTTCCTTTTTTGGGATTAATTAAATGTTTTCTAGTATTTTCTAGTTTTCTTCTTTTTTGTCTTTTTAGCTATGCCTCTTTGTTTTAATTTTTAGCAGTTGCTCTGGAGATTAAAAGAAGCATATTTTGGTTATCAGTCTACCTGTAATAATGAAGTTACTTTATGCCACCTCACATATAATGGAAAAGAAGACCTCACAGAATATACTTTATCTGTCGCTTCTTATCTCTTATGATACTGTTGCTTTCCACCCTGCTTCTACATACATTATACACCTCACAATACTTTGCCACTGTCTCTGGTTTAAGCAGTCAATGTCTTTTAAAGCAATTTTTAAGAATGTCATTTATATTTGTACCCAACATATTTTCTATTTCTTTTACTCTTTTTCTATAGGATCTGATATCTTATGGAATCATTTTCTTTTTGCCCAAGAACTTCCTATAATATTTTGTAGAGTACACATATGCTAGCGAATAATCCACCTTATCTGAAAATGTCTTTATTTGCCTTTGTTTTTTTAAAGGTTGCTTTTGCCGGAGACAGAATTTTAGGTTGACTGGGAACTGGCTTTTACTTATTTTTTTATTTTAGAACTTTAAAGATGTCACATCATACTTTCTGTCTGGTTTTATGACTGATATGATGAGAAATCAGCAGTATTCTTACCGTTATTCCTTTGTATGTAACCTGTCTTTTTTTCCTCTGGCTGTTTTTAAAACATTCTTTATCTTTGACTTTCAGCTATTTGCTCCTGAAATGACTAGGTGTGGTTTTCTTTGTGCTTATCTTGAATAAGTTCCATTGAGGTTTTGTGTTTTGTTTTTTTTTCAATCTGAATGTTGACAGTTTGTCACCTAATTGGGGAGATATTGGTCATTAAATCTTTCATTTCTTTTCTTGCTTCTTTTTTCCCCTCTCTTCTCCTATTGGGACTCTGCTTACACTCATACTGCTTGATATTTGCCCACAAGTCACAAGTCTGTACATTTTTTAAAATGAACTGTTTAGATAATTTAGATACTTTAGATAATTTTAGTTGATCTGTATTCAAGTTCACTAATCTTTTCTTCAATGTTCACTGGACATGGAACAACAGACTGGTTCCAAATAGGAAAAGGAGTACGAAAAGGCTGTATATTGTCACTCTGCTTATTTAATTTATATGCAGAAAACATCACGAGAAATGCTGGCCTGGATGAAGCACAAGCTGGAATCAAGTTGCCGGGAGAAATATCAATAACCTCAGCTATGCAGATGACACCACCCTTATGGCAGAAAGTGAAGAAGAACTAAAGAGCCTTTTGATGAAAGTGAAAAGGAAGAGTGAAAATGTTGGCTTAAAGCTCAACATTCAGAAAACGACATGACATCTGGTCCCATCACTTCATGGTAAATAGATGGGGAAACAGTGGAAACAATGCCTGTCTTTATTTTGAGGGGCTCCAAAATCACTGCAGATGGTGACTGCAGCCATGAAATTAAAAGACACTTACTCCTTGGAAGGAAAGTTATGACCAACCTAGATAGCATATTCAAAAGCAGAGACATTACTTTGCCAACAAAGTTCCATCTAGTCAAAGCTATGGCTTTTCCAGTGGTCATGTATGGATGTGAGAGTTGGACTGTAAAGAAAGCTGAGCACCGAAGAATTGATGCTTTTGAACTTTGGTGTTGGAGAAGACTCTTGAGAGTTCCTTGGCCTGCAAAGAGATCCAACCAGTCCATCCTAAAAGAGATTAATCCTGGATATTCATTGGAAGGACTGATGCTGAAGCTAAAACTCCAACACTTTGGCCACCTGATTCAAAGAAATGACTCATTGGGAAAGACCCTAATGCTGCGACAGATTGAAGCTGGGAGGAGAAGGGGACGACAGAGGATGAGATAGTTGGATGGTATCACCGACTCAATGGACATGAGTTTGAGTAAACTCCAGGAGTTGGTGATGGACAGCGAAGCCTGGCATGCTGCAGTTCATGGGGTCACAAAGAGGCGGACACAACTGAGCAACTGAACTGAACTGAATCTTTTCTTATGCATTGTGCAGCTACTGACGTATTTCATTTCATAAATTGTGTTTTCTGGTTCTGTACTTTTCATTTGTTTCTTTTTAAAGTCTCTCTCCATTAAGATTCCTATAGCAAGATGTCCATCTTTTCCTTTAAATTCTTTTTCTTTTTTTAAAATATTTTTTTATTTGGCTGCACCAGGTCTTTGTTGTGGCATGTGGGATCTAGTTCCCAGATCAAGGATCAATCCCAGGCCCCCCTTCATTGGGAGTATGGAGCCTGAGTCTTTGACCTCCCAGGGAAGTTCCTCCTTTAAATTCTTGAACTTATTTGTAATGGCTATTTTATAATCACTGTCCACTACTGACTACATCTGTGTCATCCCTGGGTCTGTTCCTAATGACTTTATTCTCCTGGTTATGGGTTACATTTTCTTGCTACTTTGGATGTCTAGTAACTTTTTGGAATACTGAACATTACGAATGCTGCAATGCTGAGTCTGGATTATGTCCTTTCCCTTTAAAGAATGTTGATTATTGAGTGTTGAGTATTGTTTTGGCAAGCATTTAATTCATTCGCTTTGATCCTGTTGAGGCTTGTTTTTCAGCTTTGTTAATGTGGGTCAAGAATAGTCCATGTGCTTGGCTCCAGTACTCCAGTTCCTTGGACTGGCCACTCATGGGTCTCAGCTAAATGCCCAGAGTATTTAGTAACATACTTACCCTGAGATTGACCAGAAGCCCAATAACCCCATCACTGTGTAAACTCAAGAATTTCCATAAATTCATCGTCTCTCAGTAGCTATTCCCTAGCCAGGCAGGGTCTTGCCCACACATGTACAGCTTTGTATTTGGCCAAAACCTAAAGGGGACGTGAATGTAGATTTCTGGGGCAACTTCTCTGTTCATTTATTTCTTTTTTAGTACCATATTCCATCAATTCCGGTCACCTCAGCAGCTGCAGCTCTGTTGCCTTTAGCCAATGAGACTGTGGCTGCCTTTTAACATCTACTTTCTCATGACACTATTTGGAACATGTCCCATAGCAGAAAGCAAGAATGAATGTGGGGCTCACTTCATGTGTTTTCTTTGCTTAAGGTTCACTGGCTATGCTTTCTGTAAATTTTTACAAGCATTAAGTAAAGCTCTTGGAACATATTAGGTGCTTAGTAAGATGGTTTTTAAGGACACAGGCATGATTAACTTGGCTCACTTGAGTCCTACTTCTGGAAATACCCACAAGTCTTATCAAATGGCCTATCCAGAGAATCAAACTCCATCTCCTCCTCCCACTTACAGTTTCCCCTTAGGGTAATCAACTTTCTCTTCAGAGGCTGGCAAGCAGGTTTTTTTTTTTTTTCTTTTTTTTCTTTTTGCACATTTGGGTTACTCAGTTTGTAAAGCTTTGAGCATTCAGAGAATGATCAGAATTACATTCATCCACAATTAAAATGCACACTGTTCTCTGGGGGATTTGATATACATTTTCCAAATCAGCTAAATGCTCTCTGGGAGAATTATTGCTGGGGAGCGGGAGGTTGTGAATGACCTAGCATAAATCACCATTTGGAATGTATCCTTAAAGCCCTGGATGCAGTTTGTCCTGTTACCAAGGAAAGAGCTTCCGAGGCTGTTCAAAGATCAGTGCTGAAGAGGGGAAGAAGGCGGCTCCAAGGGAACCTCCTGGGAAGGGAAGACCAGATGTAGGAGGCTGCTGGGCAAAAGAAATCCCTAGCAAATGCCTCCTGGCTCTTTCCATTCACCTCAAATGCCCAGTTCTGCCTCATCTTCCTGGGGCACATTTTCCAGACCAGTGAACCGAATGAAAAACAGGCTCTTTTCTTTTGTTTTCATCTTGACTAAGAAGAACAGGTCTCCAAAGGGAGGATTATTTCAAGACTGCTTTGGAGATTACATTTGGATATTTCACATTTCACCATTATCTATCATTCTGCACCCCGCCCACCCCCGCCCCACATACACACTATATAACCAACACCACCCTCCTTTCTGCAAAACATGTGTCATTTGGCTTTGGGGCTTAATGCCTCCATTCTTGCCTTAGAGACCATGAATGGACAATTTGAGTTCGGAATTCCTATAGTTTGGCTAGTGGAACCAATGCTTTAATTAAGATTTCCTGTTCAGCAACAAGCACCGTTCTCCCCAGGCCTGCATTTTGGTTCAAAAGCACAAGACAAACAAGCGATGGAAAAGACTAAATGTGTGAAAGTTTTCATTTTCCTCCAGGGGGAAGAAAAAAAACAAGCTATGATTTTCCTCCAAGCAAACAAACTGTTTTCCATATGTTTCCAAGAAAAAACGGCTTTTCTGCCATTCTGCACGTTCCATGGATGATTCCAGTGGGGGGATCCTAGGAAGCAGCACGTTTTCTCTTGTTGCTGGGAAAATGTGTTTGCCAACTCGTGGTCTCTACACTCCGGTAATTGGGCTTGGGGCGCCCACTGCAACCCACTTCTGAAAGGGAGCCAGAGAACAAGGAGGAGCAGGGTTGGGTTTCTAGAAGCTGTGAGGGCGGCTGGATAGGAGCCCAGTGAGGCTGGCCTCATGGCCTGAGGACGCTGCTGTTCCATACTCTTCTCCCTGCCCCCGGAGAAGATGCAGGGAGGATGCTGGGCCTTCTGCAAAAAGACGGTCTAAAATAACTTCTACACCGTAACTTCAGGCTCCTGGGATGCCTGTGGTTCCCACACTCAAACCATGGGGCGCAGGTTAAGGGCAGCCCTTCTAATCCTTGCTGCTGCTGTTAAGTCACATCAGTTGTGTCCGACTTTGTGCGACCCCATAGACGGCAGCCCACCTGACCTCATCTTTCCCCTATTTCAATACCTTCAATAGTTCTCCCATTGCTTTTAGGATAAAGTCCATCCTCCTCAGATTTTCTTACGGGGTAAGTTCTCACCAACCTAGTTCTACTGTATCTTTACTCTCATCTCTCATTACTCCCTCCACAATTCTCTCTCCACTCCTCTCCGCAGCCCCCACCACTTTCTCCGCTCTAGCACACAAACGTGTTTGCAGCCCCTTGAATGCACAGGACTCTCTCTTTTTGGGGATGCTGTTCCTACGCACAGCAACAATCCACGCATGCTCTTCCTTGCTGACTCCTAGTCATACTTCAAATCTCAATGCTGGCTCACTTCCTCCAGGAAGCCTTCCTTCCAGCCTGGGGTAGGAACTGATCCCCTATTTGCTGCCATAGTGCACCATGCTGGCCACATCTCTGTTAGTCATTGACAAGTATTACTGAATATGTCTATGGAGCAAACCCTGGGGATACAGTGGAAAGAAAACAGTAATAAACAAGTAAAAGAAGCAAATAAGTGGGTAAATACCATCTGTACTAAGAACTGGGAAGGAAGAGGATATAAGGAGTGAGGTAAAGACTATATGATTTAACTCTGATGTCCTCTTTATCTCTCTTTCCATTAGACATCAGGTCTTCTAGAGCAGAGATTCATATTAATCATCTCTTTATTTCAAACACACAACACAGGACGTGGCATATAGAAGGCGCTCGATAAGAGTTTGCGGTTTGAATCATAGCCATTTTCTGTTCCAATTCTAGGCTTAATTTCAGCTCTGCTGGAAATTGGAAATGTCAAATCTTTTTCCAGGAGGGGTAAACTGGGTAATTAAAGGGACCAAGAACAAAGACACTGGCTCATTTGGGATTCAACCCCCAAATCTGTCATGCACCTGTCATTATTCCTCTGATAGGAGAGTGTTTTAAAATATGTCCTCAGAGAGAGTAGCCAAGATGATGGAGTAGAAAGGCCCTGAGCTCACCGCCTCCCATGAGCACCCCAAAATCACAGCTGTCTGCAGAACAACCACTGATGGAAAATACTAAAATACATCCCCAAGTTCTTTGACTGCACTCCCTGAAAAGATAAAGCCCAGCTCTTCTCCCCTTGAAAGTGTGCTGTTCTTGGTGACTGGTTTCTAATAAACTGGATACTGCAGACATGATCATGTGCTTGTGTGGAGGCTAGAAAGAAAGACACTGCAGCTTCCATCCATCTCTCTTACCTTGCTCTGTGGGAAGCCAGCGCCACATTTTAAGATGAAACAGCAGCTTCTGGAGAGACCCACGTGGCGAGGAATTGAGGCCTCCTGCCAACAGCCAAATGAATGACGATCTTGGGAAATGACCCATTAGTCCCAGTAAAGCCTTCGGATGACTGTGGCTCTGGCCAGAACCTTGGCTACCTAATATGAGACCTTAAACCACAGCCATTTAACTAAACTGCTCCCACATTCCTGACCCACAGAAACCTACAGATAATAAATGCCTGGTTAAAACTACTCTGTTTGGGGGTATTTTATTATTCAGTAATAGAGAGTTGAAAAAATTTATCTACACACTTGAGTGTATGCAGAAAGACAAAGAAATTAGCTGGGCCTCCTCCTTTCGTTCCAGACAGGAAAGGAAGGTTTGTCTGCAGAATCAAAAGGGTACTTAATTTATCCTTAAGGGGGACTGGGCCTATCTTGGGATCTCTGGTTTCCAACTTTCTCCCTAGTGTCTCCCACAGAAGCTGTGAATACAAGGTAGGCATGTCATTCCTCACTCAGGCTGCTTGAAAACTTTTTAGGTGCTTAGCCATGTGCTTAAGAGCTTTGCATATATTAATTTACTTAAGCCTTACTATGCAAAGAAATAGAAGAAAAGAACAGAATGGGAAAGACTAGAGATCTCTTCAAGAAAATTAGAGATNGAAGGGGATGACAGAGGATGAGATTGCTGGATGGCATCACAGACTCAATGGTCGTGAGTCTGAGTGAACTCCGGGAGATAGTTGGTAATGGACAGGGAGGCCTGGCATGCTGCGATTCATGGGGTCGCAAAGAGTTGGACACGACTGAGCGACTGAACTGAACTGAACACAGCTCTGTGGAATGGGTTATTATCCCTGCTTTACAAATGAAGAAACTGAGGCACTGAGCAGTTAACTAACTTGCCAAGCAGGCTTTTCATATTGGACTGGACTGTGTTAGTCACTCAGTCATGTCCAACTCTTTGCAACCCCACGGACTGTAGCCTGCCAGGCTTCTCTGTCCATGGGATTCTCCAGGCAAGAATATTGGAGTGGATTGCCATTCCCTCCTACAGAGGAACTTCCCAACCCAGGGATCGAACCCTGGTCTCCGCCTTGCAGGCAGATTCTTCACTGTTTGAGCTACAAGGAAGTCTCTTCCATATTGGAAGAAAGGTCCTAATATAAGTGAAGACCTACACTCTGACAGGCATCTTAATTGAAGCATGTGTATTAGCTGCTCAGTTGTGTCCAACGCTTTGCCACCCCATGGGCTGTAGCCTGCCAGGCTTCCCTGTCCATGGGGTTCTCCAGGCAAGAATACTGGAATGGGTAGCCATTCCCTTCTCCAGGGGATCTTCCTGACCCAGGGATCNTGTGTATTAGCTGCTCAGTTGTGTCCAACGCTTTGCCACCCCATGGGCTGTAGCCTGCCAGGCTTCCCTGTCCATGGGGTTCTCCAGGCAAGAATACTGGAATGGGTAGCCATTCCCTTCTCCAGGGGATCTTCCTGACCCAGGGATCAAACGTGTGTCTCCTGCATGGTGGACATATTCTTTACTGTCTTAGCCACCAGGGAGGCCCCAAAAGATATTTTAATATTATTTCCTTCAATCCAGAAACAAATCTGCAAGGAATAGATCAAACCCTTGTCTTATAATGCTAACAAAAATGAAGCCCAGGGAGATTGAGTGGCTTGCCCATGGTCATACAGGAAGTGGCAGATGTGGGTTCAAAAGTTAGGCCCGAATGTCTGCAAAGTCCTCTTTCCACAGCATCTAGCCGCCTCCCTGTCCCCATTACCCTCTCCCTGCTCTCTCAGCTTTAGATGTGTGCTTGGCACATCCAGAAAAATCACCCAGGTGCTGGCCAGCTGCTTAAATGGGTAGCAAGCTGACATCCTTGAATCCGCACACTCCCAGGCACCTCCAGATAGCTTTTTCCAGCACCCACATCTATGCCAAACCCTGCGTTTTACCACAAACCCTGGGTTATACTGCAAACCCTGGGTAAAAGATGTGTGGGCAAAGCGACAATGGAGGGAGCAGGATAAATGGGTTGCAATAAAGCCCAGCTGGTTTGTCTTCAAGGCAGAAGTTCAATAAATCCAGAGGCACCTGTGCTTGTGACATTCCCGAGGCTGGATTTGCCACTGGACTTGGCTTGGCTTCCTGAGGAGCAGCAGGGATTCAGAGGAGATGGAGAGAAAGCTTTCTTCTGACTGACAGGAGAGGGAAGAACCTCATGTATGAAGTCAGACAGGCCAGCCTCAGGACAAATCATAAGATGAGGGAACCGTGTGTCCTGTGCTTATTTACCTGCCTGTCTGTGTAGGTGGAGAAAATACTTCCCTGTGCACAGCAGGCACTCACTCTTCAGTGTTCGTCCCCTCCTGTTAACCCTCTCTTTCTTACTCTTTCTTAACATGGAAGTCAAGGTCGCTTCCTGTGAGCTAGAAATCATTAGCACTCCCTTCATTTCTCTAAGAAACTGGACTGGGACCTCCTCTTGACACTCGAGATGATTGAATTTTGCCACAATACAGGGGAGAAAAAGAGAACCACGTGGTTCAAATCTGAGGGATTAAGGATTACTTGGAGACTGAGCTGGAAATACAAACTGAAACTTCCCACCAGCAATTCTGATTCACTAGGTGCCTTGTGAGTTAGCCATCTGTTGATCATATTTTGAGAAGCTGAAAGAAAATTACCATTTACAGTACATCCATTAGACCTGGATTAGCGAGCCTGGTGGGCTGCCGTTTATGGGGTCACACAAAGTCGGACACGACTGAAGTGACGTAGCAGCAGCTGCAAGAACTCCAAGCAGAGTTTAGAAAAGCATCTCAGTGAGGAGGTCAATTCATACTTATCACTCTGAAAAATTATTAAGACCATGGTTGTTTCTAGTCAGTTGGACATAAACATTTGTATTGAGAGATGAAGGGAGAGTTTGACTGCAAAATCAAAAAAACAGTTGCCCTTTTATCCTTTTGGAGACTGGGCCCATCTTTGGAGTCCTTCAGTCCCTTCTAAGAGCTGGTTTTGTCCATTTCTTGTTTATACTCGATAAAATTTTGGCCCTCATGACCTTTGCTCCTGGTATTACACCTATGAATACGTTATGTTACATGGGAAAAGTGACTTTGCCATTGTAATTAAAGTTACTAATCACTGGGCTATAAAATAGGAAGATTATCCTAGATTAACTGGGTTGGGCCAATATAATCACATGACCCCTTCAGAGTAGAAGAGGAAGGCAGAAAGGAAAGCCAGAGAGATTCAAAAAGCAAAAGTGATTTAACATGCTATTTTTCACTTGAAGATGGAGGGCTATATAAGAATGAAAATGCGTGGCAGCTTACAGACAGCCAACAACAAACACCTCAGTCCTACAACCTCAAGGATGGATTCTGCCAATGCCTTGAATGTGTTTGAAAGTGGAATCGTCCCCAAAGCCTTCAGATGAGAGCCCTGATGGCTGAAACCTTGATTTCAAATTAGGAGTACACTGAGCAGAACTCAGAAGTGCATGCCTAGATTCTCTATCTACAAAACTGTGGGTATTGTTTTAAGCTGCTGTTAGTTACACAGCACTAGAAAACTAACAACATCTAAGTGTTTTTATTTTTTGAATGTTTTAGTATGGATTTTTTATTTTTGTTTGATTTTTTGATAGTCTAAGACTTGAATTCGTTGATAGATGGTTTCTTACATCCATGCTTCTTGCCTCTCTTTGAAGATCCTGTCAGATTCCACATTATACAGGAAACCTTGCCTGGTGGAGTCATCTTTTATCATTAGGAATAAGGGCCTTTCCCCCCAAAAGTTTCCTATTTTGTTTGTAAGTGGAAGTTATGGGTAGAGTGGAGGTGATAAAGGGTTACATGTATACATGGGAAGATAGGGTAATGTTTGGGAGCCAAAAAGAATGCTAAGTTCATTAATTCATTCATTCAAGGAATATCAGTTGAGCATCTATTATGTTCCAGGTAGTCTTCTAGGAGTTAAAGATATACTGGTGAATAAGACTAAGTCCCTCTCCGATGAACTCTACAGTCGAGAGAAGCAAGGCAGATAATTAGTCAACAACTAATAAAGAAAGTATGTCAGACAGTAATAAGTCCTATGGGGAGAAAACCTCTAGTAATGCAGGGCTTCCAGAGGAAGTCACTATAAAGAAGGTAGCTGCTAAAGTCCTCTCTGAGGATATATTATTGAGCTGAGACCTGAATGATGAGAAGTCTGGAATCTGTCCAAACAGGGGAACAGCAATTGCAAAGTCCCAGAGGTCGTAAGGAGCCTGACATGTTTACTGAACAGAGGAGAAAGGAACAGTTGACAAAGATGCAGTGAGCAAAGAGGAATGAATAGCTGAGATCAGACTGGTAGACAGAGGCCAAACCAACCAGAGCCTTGCAGACCACAGTTAAGAGTTTGGAGTGATTATCTGTTCTGCACAGCCATTGAAATGTGGCATATTATTGTAACTGCTTCCAGACCAGTCTCTCCTTGTTCAACCTCTTCCTCCCCAGTCCCTCCTCTATTCTGCTGCAGCTGAGTAACCCTTGCAATTGGCTGGTTTGGCCATGTCCCTCTCTAACTCTAGAAACTACCAGTGAATCCCATAGCTCACTGGGTGATGCCCAGACTGGACTGGCAGACCCTCCTCAGTCCCCATTCTCACTCCCAGGCTTGTCTCTGGGCCTCCCTTGTCTCAGACCACATTAAACTATGCCTGTTCCTCTAAATACATTCTACTTTTCTCTCCTCCACGTATCAACATCGAGGGTGACATTGGGAAAAATACTTCCTTGCAGGAAGTTTACCCAAGGGACTTTACCCTAGGAAAGGTAAGAGCTGATTTAGAGCAAACAACAAAGATGGTGAATCACCCAGGGACCAGCAGGGAGCTGTTACCTGGAAAGGTCTTGAGAGACAGGAGGAAGGAGTCATTCTAGCAGAGCCTGGTAGGAGTCAGAGCTTGGAACAGGAGCTGGGGTAGGGGGTGGGTGACAATATGTACCTGCTGTCAAAACCATAGTAGGCTTAGAGGGATCAAAGAAGGGTTTTAACTGGCTCTTACCTTGCACTCCCCGGCCAGAGCCTCTCATCAGCCCTGAAATAGAAAGCCAGAGGGCAAGTCTGTTTGTTGATGTAGTCACAGAGGTCAGCTCATGGGTCACAAAGAAAAAAGAACGGCGCAGATGGGAAAGGACAGTCAGCACCCAGACTTGCTGTTCTTACTACATGGAATGTCTTCCTCTTACATTTTTACCTAGAAAACTAGCAGTTTATCTTCAAAACTATCTTCCAAAACCTACCTGAGTGGAAAGAAATATATCAAGTTAAAATATTCTACTAAAGTCCTTGCATTGTCCAGGAAGAAGCAAAAGTATTCATTTGTATTAAACTGTTTTAAGTCAAGAAAGTGTGGTATAATTTTTAGGGCAGCCACTAAAAAAAAAAAAAATAGATAAAAGAATGTAATATCTAAAAAGGTAATAGAGGGTGGAAAAGGAATGATTAAGCACACTTGAATAATTGGAAAGAAGGCAACAAAGAAGTGGAACAAAGAAGAAAAATTACAAGTTGTAGATTTAAACCAAGCATTTAATTTTTTCAGTATTTATGCTAATGGGTAAATGGACAAAATGCTTCGACTGAA
This sequence comes from Neotragus pygmaeus, assembly GCA_006410875.1. Taxonomy (NCBI): domain Eukaryota; kingdom Metazoa; phylum Chordata; class Mammalia; order Artiodactyla; family Bovidae; genus Neotragus; species Neotragus pygmaeus. Next base: position 140,054 of record SJYV01020857.1, on the reverse strand, counting down.
ATGTAAAGAGTAGTCAGACTGAATTTCAAAAACTCAACTATGTGAAACGCACCTTAAATATAAGGACATAGGAAAGTCGACTGTAAAAGAATGGAACAAAATATAGCATACAAACATTAAGAAAAACAAAGATAGTGTAGCCATATATAACAAAGTAAATATTTANGAATTTCAAAAACTCAACTATGTGAAACGCACCTTAAATATAAGGACATAGGAAAGTCGACTGTAAAAGAATGGAACAAAATATAGCATACAAACATTAAGAAAAACAAAGATAGTGTAGCCATATATAACAAAGTAAATATTTAAAGGATACTAAACATTACTTAAGAAATGATATTTGATGATTATAAAAGAGTCAATCCACTAGAATTAATTCAATTCTGTTCAATATAACACTGCTAAAGTTTTATGCATGTAATAGTCTCAAAATATATGAAACAGAAGTTGAAAGAACTAAAAGGAGAAACAGGCAAACTTATTTCCCACTAAATGATAAAGTAGACAAAATTATCAATAAATAGAACAACAAAATTAATATGCTTAATCTATATTGATTACCACATTCAACAACTGCAGAATATACATTTTATTCAAGTGAACGTAGACTATTTACCAAAACTGACAATATTCATGACCAAAGCAAATCCCCATGAATTTAAAAGAATTGAAACCACCAGTTGCACTTGGCCTGCAGTGCAACTGAAGTAGAAATAAATAACAAAAAGATAACTACCCAATTGGGAAAAAATTGTGAGAAACCTAAACGAATGGAGGAATATACCATCTTTATAGATCAGAAAGCACAATATTATAAAGATGACAGTGTTCCCAAATTTGACCTACAAAAATCAATGCAAGCCAAAGCAAAACCCCTGCTGTTCTGTGTGAGAGTATGTGTCTTTGGTGAATATTGACAAGCTCATTTTAAAATACATATGGAAATGCAAAGTGCTCAGTTCAGCTCAGTCGCTCAGTCGTGTCCGACTCTTTGCGACCCCATGAATCGCAGCACGCCAGGCCTCCCTGTCCATCACCAACTCCCGGAGTTCACTCACACTCATGTCCATCGAGTCAGTGATGCCATCCAGCCATTTCATCCTCTGTCGTCCCCTTCTCCTCCTGCCCCAAATCCTTACCAGCAACAGAGTCGTTTCCAATGAGTCAACTCTTCACATGAGGTGGCCAAAGTACTGGAGTTTCAGCTTTAGCATCATTCCTTCCAAATCAATCCCAGGGCTGATCTCCTTCAGAATGGACTAGTTGGATCTCCTTGCAGTCCAAGGGACTCTCAAGAGTCTTCTCCAACACCACAGTTCAAAAGCATCAATTCNGAAATTCTTTGTGAGTTTATATTTGACTTTTTTGAACCTGATCTTCCTCATATTTAAAGTAAGGATATTTTTTTATATTGAAAGATTATTAAAAAGAAACATAATGCAGTTTTCAAGAATCAGAGGTTTTCTTTAGAGATATTTGGGATTTAAACATGGCTTTAAAGAGAATGATTAAGGGAAGCCCTTGAAGAGAGTGATTAACACCAACTTCAGTATTTACCTTTGCTGGGGAGAACTGAGGAGACATGAAGGGAAGGAGTACATAGGTTGATGTAAGTTACTGGCATATTTTCATTGAGGGTTGAATTATGGTTTTATGTATATTTATTGCAGTACAAATAAGATGAACGAATTGATTAATTTACAAATCAGGCCATGCATAATCCCTTACTGATAATAGGTCATGAATGAAGAATGATAATTAAAGTGATTAAAGCATTTGAAAATTCTGTCTCTACCACTCATTAGTTAATTCAGCAGATTACTCTCTCTCTCTCTCTCTCTAAGCCTCAGTTTCCTCATTTATAAGATTGAGCGATACATTCTTTGTAGGCTATTGTGAAGATTAAATGAAAGAGGATGTGTTATGTCCATAGCATGGGCTTGTCAGGTAATAAGAACTCAATAGAAGCTAATACCCAGTGGTGTGTTGAAGCCAACCATGCAGAAGCCAGTTTTGTGCATCTATTCCCAATTCCCATAGTGACATTGCAGTGATAGCTTAAAATTAGCCACGGTTGGACTGTTTAAAGTCCTGAAATATTACAAATCAAAGAAGGGTGGTGGTTGGGGTAGGGATGGATGGATATGTTTCAGGAGCTGCAGTGTTATATGTTTAGCAACAACCACTGGTAACTCCTGTTATTATATAAGTATTTAGAGTTAATAACTAGTATTATTACAGAAAATATGATTTTGACTCTAGATTTAAATATGTTTTTTCTTACATTAAGAACTTTTATATTTGATATTTTAGAGTATCAATTTAAGTTGAATACTGAATTGCATTAAATGCCTTATTGTCATCTATTGAGTTTTTTTTTTTTAATCATTCTTTTTCCATTATTTTACTAGCGTTGAATATCTAGGATAACCTATGTGTGGTCAACACCTAGTTTGAAGTGTTTTTTGCTGAGGTGTGCTAACAGTTTTTTTTTTTTTTTTGGTAAGTCATCTGTAACTTTGTTTCTGTCTTTGAGGTTGCACACTAATTTTTTGAAAATCTTATTTTGAGTGAAGTATATATTCCATTTTAGCCCCTTCAATAAAATGTAATCTTTTGCTGAATATTGGAGTGATGAAATACTTTCAAAATTATTGCTAATGAACTCATTCATTCACTAATTACTTAGTGATTTTTTTAAAAAAAAGATGTTTAATATTTTGCATTCACTATTATTGATAATTGCTTTACTGCATTTTATTTTAGTGCTTTCAACTTTTAAAATATTTTCACATGGATTTTCAGTATATGTGCTGAGTAAAATAACCTCCAACATAAATAAGATTTGTANATTACTTAGTGATTTTTTTAAAAAAAAGATGTTTAATATTTTGCATTCACTATTATTGATAATTGCTTTACTGCATTTTATTTTAGTGCTTTCAACTTTTAAAATATTTTCACATGGATTTTCAGTATATGTGCTGAGTAAAATAACCTCCAACATAAATAAGATTTGTATTTATTTTTGCCTCATACTTATTGATTATACCTAATAATTAGCTGAATTTGTATTAGTAAATAAATTAATTGATATAAATTCAGATAATTATTAGGTATAGTCAATAAAAGGAACTTACTTNGTATATGTGCTGAGTAAAATAACCTCCAACATAAATAAGATTTGTATTTATTTTTGCCTCATACTTATTGATTATACCTAATAATTAGCTGAATTTGTATTAGTAAATAAATTAATTGATATAAATTCAGATAATTATTAGGTATAGTCAATAAAAGGAACTTACTTGAATATTTTCATTGATTTCACTCATAGAATTTGTATGAAAATCTTCAATTAATTAATTTTTTAAAGTATTTTTTATTGAAGTATAGCTGATTTACAGTGTTGTGTTAATTAATGCTATACAACAACAGTTACGCATATACATACATTCTTTTTTTCCCAATGAATCTATTCTTGAAAGTAGAATTTTCTTGTCCTTTTTTTCTCATGCTTGAATGATCAAATTTCATTCTTTCCATGTGGTTATGTAATTTCTGAGCAATCTGAATAATAAAATGAAAAAAAAATGTGCTTTATATGCAAAGACTTTCCTTAACAAACAACTGGTTTGATTTTCTTAAACAAAGTAATTTAGCTTAAATTCATCAAGTTATTAAGTAAATCAATAAATTTATATGAGAGAGCCAATATGCTAAGAAATAAAATTTCCCGGCTGTTTGTTTATTTATCTAAAGTATCCTAGTGCGTTTTCCAAAAAGAAAAAGATTATTCAGCTGTTATCTCACTCTCTCCTGGCTGCCGGTATCTTTTTTCATGCTCATTTTCTAGAAATTTGAGGTGTTGGTCAGTCACTCGGTTGTGTCTGACTCTTTGTGACCCCATGAACTGCATGCAGCACGCCAGGCTTCCCTGTCCTTCACCATCTCCTGGAGCTTGCTCAGACTTGTGTCCATTGAGTTGGTGATACCATCCAACCATCTCCTCCTCTGTCATCCCTTTGTCCTCCTGCCATCAATCTTTCCTAGCTTCAGAGTCTTTTCTAACGAGTTGGCTCTTCGCATCAGGCAGCCAAAGTACTGGCACTTCAGCTTCAGCATCAGTCCTTCCAATGAATAATTCAGGGTTGATTTCCTTTAGGGTGGTCTGGTTTGATCTCCTTGTTCAAATGCGTGAATTCAGTGTTCAGCCTTCTTTATGGTCCTACTCACACATCCATACATAACTACTGGAAAAACCATAGCTTTGCCTATAACGTCTCTGCTTTTTAAGACACTATATAGGTTTGTCATAGCTTTTCTTCCAAGGAGTGAGTGTCTTAATTTCATGGCTGCAGTCACCTTCTGCAGTGATTTTGGAGCCCAAAATCGCTGTTTCCATTGTTTCCCCATCTATTTGCCATGAAGTGATGGGACCAGATGCCATGATCTTAGTTTNTCTTCTCCAACACCACAGTTCAAGAACATCAATTCTTCGGCACTCAGTTTTCTTTATGATCCAACTCTCACATCCATCCAGGACTACTGGAAAAACCATAGCTTTGACTAGACAGATCTTTGTCAGCAAAGTAATGTCTCTGCTTTTTAATATGCCATCTAGGTTGGTCATAACTTTTCTGCCAAGGAGCAAGTGTCTTTTAATTTCACGGCTGCAGCCACCATCTGCAGTGATTTTGGAGCCCAAGAAACTAAATTCTCACTGTTTCCACAGTTTCTCCATCTATTTGCCATGAAGTGATGGGACTGGATGCCAGCTTCTGCTTCATCCAGCCTAGTTATTTCACACGATATACTCTGCACATAAATTAAATAAGCAGGGTGACAATATATAGCCTTGATGTACTCCTTTCTCAATTTGGAAGCAGTCTGTTGTTTCATGTCCAGTTCTAACTGCTGCTTCTTGACCTGCATACAGATTTCTCAGGAGGCGGTTAAGGTGGTCAGTGGTCTGGTATTCCCATCTCCTGAAGAATTTTCCAGTTTGTTGCTATCCACACAGTCGATAAGGCTTTATCATAGTCAATGAAGCAGAAGTAGCTATTTTTCGGGAATTGTCTTGCTTTTTCTATGATCCAATGGATGTTGGCCATTTGATCTATGGTTTATCTGCCTTTTCTAAACCCAGCTTGAATGTCTGGAAGTTCTCGGTTCACATATTGCTGAAGCCTAGCTTGGAGAATTTTGAGCATTACTTTCCTAGCATGTGAGATGAGTGNATATAAGTTAAATAAGCAGGGTGACAATATACAGCCTTGATGTACTTCTTTCCCAATTTTGAACCAGTCTGTTGTTCCATGTCCAGTTCTAACTGTTGTTTTTGGACCTGCATACAGGTTTCTCAGAAGACTGTTAAGGTGTTCTGGTATTCCCATCTCTTTGAGTATTTTCCACAGTTTATTGTGATCCACACAGTCAAAGGCTTTAGTGTGGTCAACCAGAAGTAGATGTTTTTCTGGAACTCTTTTGCTTTTTTGATGATCCAATGACTGTTGGCAATTTGATCTGGTTCCTCTGCCTTTTCTAAATCTAGCTTGAACATCTGGGAGTTCTCAGTTCATATTCTGTTGAAGCCTAGTTTGGAGAATTTGAGCATTACTTTGCTAGCATGTAAAAGAGTGCAATCTTGTGGTAGTTTGAACATTCTTTGGCATTACCCTTCTTTGGATTGGAATGAGAATTGACCTTTTTCAGTCCTGTGGCCACTGATGAGTTTTCCAAATTCGCTGGCATATTGAGTACAGCACTTTAACAGCTTTATCTTTTAGGATTTAAAATAGTTTTTTAGGCTATACCTAATAATCTTAGGTGTAGCTAACCTGAGCTATCTCTAAATGTAGAATAAGTGAAGTCATTTAGTCGTGTCCAACTCTTTGTGACCCCATGGACAGTAGCCAACCAGGCTCCTCCATGCATGGGATTTTCCAGGCAAGAGTACTGGAGTGGGTTGCCATTTCCTTCCAGGATTTTTACCTATTCATAGGTATGTAATTTTGGCCTATCTCTCAGTGTTAGAATCTGTTGTTAGTCTCAGTTTCCAAAATCAGAGATTCTAGTTTTGCATCTATGTTGAGAGCTAGTAGAATTCTCAATAGCCATTCTAAAACTTGCCTAGTCATCCAAGTAAAACTTTTTTTTTGTTGTAGTTGCAGTGGGGTCATTTTTTGTTCCTCAAGCCTATAAAGACTAGTAATTCCCTGGTTTTCAGTTGCTCATGGTTTTCCGATGATGTCTTAATAAGCAAAGTAAAGGAAAAAGAGAAAAAAAAATCAGAGAAGATTTCATTTTAAATATTATGATTAATAGTTTATTTCACTTTTGGAACTTTATTTTGTGGCTTGCAGCAAACATTAGGCGTCTCTAGCATTTAGCTTGGAGCAGAATCAACCTGTGACTTTTTATCTTGGGGTCTGATACCTTAAAGTACCTGGATCCAGATCTTCCTTTTTTTATGGACTCCATTTTTTCTTCATCACCAGCTTCTGAGGATGATACAGAAAGGAATATAGCCCATTATTCACACTCCATACTAGTTTACAACATAGTGAAGAGGCAGACATGTAAACAGATAAATAGCAGTCCCTGAGAAGATGTCATTTGAAAGAGATTTGGATTAATGAAAAGTCTCCCATGTTAATAAAGGAGTTAGAGGTGTTCTAGACACAACAGTGTAAAGGCCAGGAGTGCATCTAGGGAATGGTGAGAAGTTCATAAAGTAAAAAGTGTAGAGGGTTTGAAGATGAATAGATGTGACTGGAAATGAAAAGTGAATGGAGGGTCAGTGTTTGAAAGTTCTCTGCCAAGTACCAAGCTAAAGTTTTAATAGAGATTTTAAAGCAGGAGATAAGCTTTGTATTTCAGGAAGATAATTGCATGTTAGCATGGAGGGAGGACTGTGATGGAGAGATTCAATTAAATTGTGCCAGAGTGAGATGTGATAAAAGCCTGAATTAAAGTATTGATAATGATTGAGGGTAGAGACTTAAAAATTCTTTTTTGATGTAGATTGAGAATTCGAAGAATAATTCAGAAGGCAAATAGGAATCTATAATAGGTTTTGTAGATTTAGAACACAGTGACCCCATTAACCAACTTTGAGAATAAAGAAGTAGAACAAGTTCATAGGGGAAGGGAATAGACATGTGCTGAGTATTTTCTATATGCTCAGTTTTCCAGCCTCTGGGAACTTTCTATGTGTTTATCTGGTTTAATCCTCTGAATAATCTTGTGAGGTAATTATTCTCACTTTAAAAGTAAGGAAGTAGAAGTTCAGAAAATTTAAGTTACTTCCCTTAGACTACACAGCTAGTAATGGTGGTTCCAGATCTCTCTGACTCCAAGGTGCTGTCCTCACCCTCCATTTTGCAGACCTCTTTGAGCCTGTGATGTTTGAGTGGTTTGCAAGAATGTGGAAATAGCTGTCCAGAGAACACTGAGGAATAAAGGGGCTTGAGTTCCAAAGCAGAGACCAGGTCCCATATGAAGGCATACATGGACATTGACCTCACTGAAGAGGATGCAGTCAATCCTCTGAGTAGTGGAGCTTGTAGTGTGAGGGTAATGAGTGTGTCAAGACTAGCACCCTGACCTTGGCACATCTAGCCATCTAACTCCAGGCTAACCAGACACTCAACTTTTATGATTATAGACTTGAAGTTAACTCATAATGCCAAGTTTAACATTTTTACTTTTGTTCATGCATATCGTATTTATCAATATTTAATAGCTTTATTGAGATATAATCCACATAACATACGAATTCCTCATTTAAAATTATAGCTCAATTGTTTTTTTAATTATGGTAATATATACATACCGTAAAGTTTACCATTTTAAGATTTGAAATATTTTATTTATTTTTGAACATTTTAAAATTTGGAGTTCAGTAGAATTAAGTACTGGAGAAGGCAATGGCATCCCACTCCAGTACTCTTGCCTGGAAACTCCCATGGATGGAGGAGCCTGNATGTGTATATATTCACCCAAAGACATGCACAAAATTATGATAGCACTACTATTTGTAATAGCCCCAAACCACTGCAAACAAAATGTCCGTCATCATAAACTGTGGCATGTTCACACAATGGAATAGTATGCAGCAGTAAAAATGAAGAAAGTGAAAGTGAAGTCGCTCAGTCGTGTCCGACTCTTTGCGACGCGGGGACTGTAGCCCACCAAGCTCCTCCGTCCATGGGATTCTCCAGGCAAGAATACTGGAGCGGGCTGCCATTTCCTTCTCAAAAAAAAAAAAAAAAAAAGAAGAAGAAAGTACCAGTATACATGATAACATGATTTAATCATATGAACATAACATTGAGCAAAGAGGCAAAATTCCTCTGTGATGAACAGTTGTTAGTTTGGCAGGTGGTGATAGAGCAGAAAGATGATGACTGGGCGGGGGGGCCTGAGGGGACAATAGTTACAACTATGTGTTCACTTTGTGAAAATACATTGAGCTGTACCCTTATCTGCATATGTTACACCACTTACAAAATATTTAGTTCTTAAAATCTTTTGGAAAGAAAATGATACATAACAATGTTTTCATAAAACTATTTAAAAGTCCCTTTGTTTTGAAGAAAACATAATTGACCTGGATAAAGCACTTCACTGTACGGGTGCAGCAAACACCTGGGATAGACCTTTTAAATATAGGTGTGATGTAAAATCTTAGATTTCTGTGTGTATGCTGAAACAGTTACAGACACATAAGCAAACACCCAAAGCAAGCAGACAGAAAATTAGAAAAGAAACAAGCCATACAAATCTGGAGAACCGAAAACAAACAAACAAAAAATAGTTTCTAAGAAATCAAATTGGAGAAGTGAAAATACATGTTTTATATGGTAATCAAACTGCCCTTCTCCTGATGATTTCGGGACTCTGCCTTCTCAGAGTGAAAGCTGTGGGTTACCACGTGGGGCAAGGATAAAGAAAGAAAAAGATACATTGCATAACGAAAGGGCATCAGAATGAAAAGAAGATAATTCCCTTGGACATGAAATGCAATCAAGTCAAGACCCATATTTTATCTCTGCTGGAGGCAGTCTTATTTGTTAGTAAAGTGCTGGGATAATCAACCATTGTTCTCCCTGCCAAGACTGTCAAAACAAATACAAGCTTCTTAGCTCAGTGCTAAAAATGTCTGAGCCTTTAGAGAACAGCTGGGCAGAAAGCAATCTTGTTCAATTTCAGCCCATTTTTCCCCAAGTATTGGGCTGTCCGAATGCACCCCACATCAAAGCATCCTGGACAGGCACTGCAGGAACAGACCTGTCATGAGGACACAGCCTACCAAACTCAAGCAAGCAGAGAACACAATGAAGCCACTTTAAGCTTGTCCGACTCCACATCTAGAAGAGCAATGACTTTGAAGCATAAAAAAAGCTACTCTAAACAAGTTCTTTGAGTTGCTTTTTATAAATACAAAAAAAAAAAAAAGGTGGTCTGCTTGCAAAATACTCTGTCTTGATATGGTTCTGGGAGCCTTAGAAATGATCTCTTGGCTATCTCTATCAATATTACCCAAGGGACACCTTCGCTGAAGCATTTTTTGAAATTATGCTCCAGCTAGGAAGTTGAGTTTTATTAAAGCATGTCTCATTTGTGATTTCTATTAATTAGGAGGTGTATCAGTTAGGATGTTTGGGGTAGCAAGCAACAAAAAATTAAAAGTCAACTTAACAGATTTAAATAACACTTCTTTTATCAAGTAGCAAGAATCTAAGGTGTAATGTATAATATGGTGACTATAGTTAACAATACTGAACTAGATCAATAATATTGAACTAGATCTTAAAAGCTCTCATTGCAAGAAAAAAATTTTTAAACTATGTGACAGGTGTTAAATAGACTGGTGTCATTTTACAATATACACAAATATCAAATCACTATGTTTCACATCTGAAACTAATATAATGTTACATGTTAATTATCCTTTCATCTTTAAAATAAATAAAACAGGAATCCCAGAGGGAAAGCAGTCCCAGGTAGTTTAACCCAGTTGCTCTAGTGGGTAATCAAAGACCTGAGTTCTTATCATATTTCGACTTTCTTATCCTCAGGCTAGGTCCCCTGATAGTCATAAGATGCCTGTCACCTTTCTGGGCATCACATCCAGACACAAAGAGGTAGAAGGTTAGAAAGTGTTCCTATGAGTTTCTTTTTATCCGTGAGAAAAACATCCATGCAGAAGGCCCCTCAGAAGATCCGTCATCATGTTTCATCGGTCACAGTTGAGTCATATGCCCATGCCTAACCCAAAACGGGTCACAGCGCAACCATTAGATTAATTTCCTGCTAAACACAGGGATAACGTAAGCTTTCTATGACTGACATGAGGGAGGAATGGGCATCTAAATATATGTGGGCTCCTGCTAGTTAAGAAGGAGGAACAGGCTGTTAGATGGGCAACCATCTGTGTCTGCTACATTTGGGATGCAGAGCAAAATACGCTTAGCTAAATTGAATTTTTGGCTTGACTGTGGCATGTGCAGAAAATCTTTTAGATTGTGACCTTGGTTATTGAAAATTATTCTGAAATGCATTAGTCCTCTTTCTGCCCTACTGTGTAAAGTGGAATGATACCGTGGGTGCCTCCACACGGAGACACTCCTCTTCTCCCACACTTTGAGACCTCCTCCTTTATCTCCATCCTCGGGATGGCAGGAGTAAGCCCATGTCTGTGCAGTGCGCTGCTGTTTTCTTGGTCCTAGATGATTGGAGCTGAGGTGTATACAGTGGACCCCAGCTGGACCAATCAGCTTCTCTTCTCTGGGAATCAGGAATGGGGCACTGTTTGATAACATCAGTTTCTTCCTGTGGTGGGGCCTGTAACACAAAATCTCCAGAGTTGTCAGGCAGCTGTTTTCCTGTGATTTGGGATATGAAGAAAAGATGATTTGGGGGAATGTAAAAATAAAATATACACAGAGACGTAGATGCATATTTTGGTTCCAGAGGTCCCCTTGAAATCCCCTCACTACACACAGACACACACGTGTGTGTGTGACCAGGTGCATGCACACACACACACACACACACACACACACATAACATCCAGATCCAAGCTAGCTGGAGGTAGCTCACACTACTTGCAACTAGGTCCTAACTCATACAAGAGAGCACAGCTTCTCTTTTCTGGAGTGACTGAGGACTGCAGCATTGTAGGGTCATCATTAAAAACCTTCAGTTATTAGTCAGAGCTTCGTGTGCAGAAAACAGAAAACCATACCCGTCATAAGTTCAACCCTGGAAGCTGCTACAAAAGATGCCTTTGTTTAATGTAAACCCTAACTATTGGTTCAGTTTCTAAACCTTTAAGTCTTTTCCCTAAAAGTGTATTTAAACAGAACCCTTCACAGTACGGATGGTGCTAAGTGGTCAGTGCTGTGGGTGGTGTCTGCTGGAGAGGCCGGGAATGGAACTAACACGTATTGAGTTCCAGCAGTTTGCTTTGCATGTATTGTTTACTCTAATCCTCACCACATACTATGCAGCAATCACTGTAAAACCATTTAGTAAATGAGGAAGTGGAGTTTCAAAGAAGCTCATTGATTTTGTTAAGGGGAGGAAGATTTTAAACCCTGGTCTGAGGAGAAGCACCACTAATGATGTTTTTATTATTCCACTATGATATTTTCACACAGAAAAAGAAAAGTACCTTGATGGGCTGCCCTGTTAGGTGGATTCTGATCAATGAACTTTTGATTCTGGCTGTTATGAGTATTCACCACACGAATATCAAATATTTTGTATATTCAGGGAAAGAGACAGAGATGGGGAGGATGACCACCTAGCACCAGGTCTATTAAGATATTTCTGCATTTTCTGCATGAATCATTGCCACGTCTGGTAGAAATAAAAAACAGCAATTTTTAGGACCTTGTTTATAAAGGTGGAAAACCCAAAAGCCAGGTAGATAAGTGATGGGTATAAGATCCTTAGCTGGACCTAGAAACATTTCATAGCCATCTGCTTCTAACTATCTCAGTAGGTGTACATTCTTAGGCTGTTGATTTTTCATGACTAATTAAAGCTGATTGGAGTCTTAAGAGTTTGGCTTTGTTTTTGTTTTCCCCCATCTTCCACATACTTGAGCTCACAGGCTGTCTCGCTGCTGCCAATTAGCGATAATGTTGGAGAAGAGTTAGTCCTGGCTGTTCCCAGCTCGTATGGGAACCTGTCAGAATGAGATTAGGTAGAATCAGCCAAAACCAAACACTTTCAACGCGGTTTGTTCCTAGCAAGACAATCATGCAAATGTTTAGATCAAAACTCTCCAAAGTTAAAACTGTCACAGACACATAAAGCTGCCACCCCCACCCCCCGCTGCTGTTCTGTAGACCAGTAAACGCTTCTCCACCCAGTGACTGTTTTCTTTGTGTTATTTAGATATAAAAAACAAAGCAGTTGACTTGTTTTTCTTCATTATGAACAAATGTCGCACGTTTATTTTGAGGCATTCCAACATTACAGACATAAAATGTACAAAGGGAAAGTTTGGATTGGACTTTGTAATACTGTCGGTAGACCTTCCTGTAAATCTTGCCAGTGAACATCTTGAAGAATGTAAACCACAGGAAAACCCCAATTAGTCAAAATGCCCAGGGAATGGGAGATTCCAGGTTATCTTGAAGTTACCCAGAAAATCCTTTTCACATCAATGCTTGATGTTGAAACCTTACTGAAAGATATGAGTTGAATTTCCTGCCCTAAGAAACACAGCTTACTCTGAGTGTGATTTAATGCTTTTCTGATAGTTGAGGGTCAGGCTGAACCTCAGGCTAAATATTCTGGACCCCAATTCCCATTGTCCAGAAAACAAAACAGGAGATTGGGTAGAATTTGTCCTTGACCATAGGAAATGGTTTTGAAATTCCTTGAATAAGCTTCTTTCATATATTTTGTTCCTTTTTCCTTGTAGAAGGAAAAAAAAATGTCTGCAAAACTGGAGGATTTGCCTATACAAATTCCAGTAAAGATTTAAGTTTTTTTTTTTCATTTAGTCCTGATGAAAGATGCATATGAGGCCTTAGCCATCAGGATTTGAGAGCCAGCCTTCCCCGCTTAGCCTCAGGCCTGGCATAGGCAGAGCTGGAGGAGAAGAAAGTCCCTCCCCCAGCCTTGCCCTCACTCTCACCACCGCCAGTAGAGAACAGAGCAGCAGGGGTTCTCCACTTGGTCATTTCTTCCCGGATCATCACTGTCTAGTCCAAGGTTTCTCAGCCTTGGCACTACTGACACCTTGGACCAGGCAATGCTGTGCTGTAGGACTGTCTCTTATACACATCTAAACAGNGGCGGGAGGCTCAAGAGAAAGGGGATATATGTATGCATATGGTTGATCTGCTTGTGGCTCAGCTGGAAAAGAATCCACCTGTAATGTGGGAGACCTGGGTTCAATCCCTGGGTTGGGAAGATCTCCTGGAGAAGGGAAAGGTTACCCACACCAGTTTTGTGGCCTGGAGAATTCCATGGACCGTACGACTGGGCGAATTTCACATAGTTGATCCACTTGGTTGTACAGCAGAAACTAACACAACATTGTAAAGCAATTATACGCCAATAAAAAAAGACACTGATTTAGAAAGGTATACAAATATGTATATGTTTAAAAAGTGAAAGTCATTCAGTTATGTCCAACTCTTTGTGACCCTGTGAACTGTAGCCTGCCAGCCTCCTCTGTCCATGGAATTTTCCAGGCAAGACTACTAGAGTGGGTACCATTCCTCTTTCCAGGGGATCTTCCCAACCCAGGGAACAAACCCAATGTCTCCTGTATTGCAGGCAGATTCTTTACCTTCCGAGTCACCAAAGTATCCCTCAATTCCTTTCTCTCAAGACATATGCTGTTGTCGTTCAGTCGTGTCTGACTCTGCGATCTCAGAGACTGCAGCACACCAGGCTTCCCTGTCCTTCACCATATCCTGGAGTTTGCTCAAACTCATGTCCATTGAGTTAGTGATGCCATCCAACCATCTCGTCATCCTCTGTCATCCCCCCTCCTCCTGCCTTTAATCTTTCCCAGCATCCCGTATCTGTCATCTAATTACCTATGTATCATCTATTATCTATCTACCTATTTATCTCTCATCTATTTACGTATCTATCCATTTGATTCTCCTTTATCTCATTTGCTGTTTTCTGCCCTGAACTGTGACAGTAAGGTCTCTTTCTCTTGCAGTCCTTCTCTAGTGACCTCTACTGACAAAGCTTAATATGATGCCCAGGGCTGAATAAAAGGTCCGGATCCTGATCTAAAAGGTCCAGATCAGTTTTAGCAGAGCTGCAATGAAGGGGGAACTTGGAGCTGAAAAGCAGTAAATCGATAAATTTTTGTTTTAAACACTTAGTTATACTTTAAATCTGTTTAAAAATATTTTTCTTTGTCCACATGGATACTCTTTGCAGTGCTCTGCATTCTTCTGTGTCTGTCCTAGTTTCCATCTAGAAGCATCTTATTTCTCTGTAAAGAACTACTTACAATTTTTCTTTAGTAAAGGTGGCAAGCTTCCTCAGCTCTTATTTCTCTGAAAAACTCCTTTATTTTGTCTTCAATTTTGAAGGATTTTTTGTTTTCCGAGAGATATGACATTCCCCGCCACCTCTAGCACTTTAAATACATCTTTCTGTTGTGTTTTGACTTGGATGATTCCTTCTTTTTAAACTTTTTACTTAGAAATAATTTCAAACTGACAAAAGTTTACAAAAATAGCAATGTTTCCATAGACCTTTCACGGTGCTTCCACATATCATATAACCGTAGGACAAGGATCAAAACCAGAAAATTACATCGACACAGTATTATATTGATATTACTCAATGGATCGGTCGTCCCCCTCTTCCCCTTCAACCACTCTTGTCACCAGTAGCAATGACAGTGATTTATTACGAGAGGGGAACCTAGGGAGGATTAGGGGGTGGGGGGGAGCCCTCCCACCCCTTTCTGTGGGGTCTGGGCGCCCGGGTCAGACGCAGCTTGGCTCCTGGGAGTGCACCTGAGGTCGGATTCACAACCTTTCCCAGGAAGAGGCTGCTCCACGTGAAGTCGTCAAAGATCATGATGATGAAGGGCCGGTTGAAGCAGAGGGTGAGGGGCCCGGGTGCTGCGCTCAGGCTGATCCGGGTCCTGGCGGCCGCCTCCAAGCCCTTCTCATCGACCTGCAGCGCGGCCTTGTGGACCACCTGGTGGGAACAGACCGGCGCGGAGGATGAGCACCTGCTGCGTGGGCGGAGCTTTCCGAGCTCCATCGCTTCAGCTCCTCCCACCCTCAGTTTTCTGCACTGTGAACCTGAGGCTCAGAGAAGGGCACTTACTGATTCCTCTTCTATGCGGCAGCCCCCGGACTAGCGCCGGAATCTGTCCAACTCCCGGGCCCAGGTCACACCTAGGCTGCCTCCCTAGGAAACCGGCAGGTGGAGCCACCAACGGAGACAGAAGGACTTGGGGCTGAAACGAGTTCAGCAGCCATATTGGGCGTCCCTTACTGGGTCCTGGGGTGGTGGACAGAGACCTCGTTCCCTCTTCACTTTGCCAGTAAATACGAAGGTTCGATTTATGCAAAAGGCTTGTACCCACTCTGTAGGGGAAAGGGTCATCTGTGACTTCTCAAACATCCCTAGTTATAATCAAAATTAGAAGATATTCTCAAGCCAGTAAAACTCTTGAGTGGCTTGTCAAAAGCCTTGGACAGATCAGAACTGGATGATTAAATAACATCACCTATGGGATATGATGGATTCCCTGGTGGCTCAATGATAAAGAATCTGCCTGCCAATGCAGGAGATGCGGGTTCGATCCCTGGGTCGGGGAGAGCTCCTGGAGAAGAAAATGGCAACCCACTCCAGTATTCTTGCCTGGAGAATCCCGTGGGCAGAGGAGCCTAGCGGGCTCCATGGGGCTGCAAGGAGTCAGACATAACTTAGCAACTAAACAACAATAACGAAGGGACAGGACTCTCCTAGAGGGAGCAGCTGGGAATCAGAGGCTCAGAGCACCCTGAAATGAGGCCCACAGGGCTAAGGAGAAGCTGAGCTGGGCTAGGAACCCCTGCAGTGTGTCCTGGGAATATGAGGTTTTGAGTCGTATGTTAGCCTATTTACTGCCTCTGTGACCCTAAGTCATTCACTCTCCCAGAGATTCTTCATCCGAGAAACTGGGGTTGCAGCCGCCTTGTAAGGAGGTAGCAGTTTGACTGAGTCCTTCACACACAGGCACTGTTGAGCGCATACTGTGTGCCAGGCATCACAGTGGTCAGAGTCTGTGTGCATGAGGGCAGAGCCTACTCTCACTCTCCTGTCCCCCCTCTCTTTTTTGATCATCCACAGGATGGTAAGATCCTCGAGGGCAGGGCCGCATCTGAGGCATCTCTAGTGTCTCGCTCAGGTGGGGACACATAGAACTTGTTCAGTAATATTTCTGAATGAGTGACAGAACTGAAAGCTGAAGGATGGAGATTCAGTGTGATCTCACGCAGACCCTCCCTTTTGCTAGCTGTCCTGCTGTGACGACTTTGTCTTCCGCAGAGCCCCCTCTGTGTGGCCTGGCAGAACAGGTGGATGCTGGACTGTGCTACTGCTTTGTCCCCAGCTTCCTGTGTGACCTTAGGGAGGTCACGTTCTTGCTGAGCCTCCGTTTAGCCTGTTGTAAACTGGAGGCTTGGAGAAGACCTCTCAGCCTGAGGTCTAGTGACCTGTTCATGGATGGGCTCTGTGTTGCTTATTATTGTTTGTGCTGTGAATTTTGGTAGAGGGGGAAGGAGGGGCTGTAAAGACACCTACCTTTGACACCTTTGGCAGGGCCTCTTGGGTGATGCCTGAGAAATGTGTCCGGTTGCTGAGCAAGTCTGCAATGCCCATGTCCCCCATGATGCCCCCAAGGTCGTAGGCTCCAGAGATGGAGATCTTTGGGATATACAGGTCCACCTGGCTGCTCGGGTAAGCAGATGGGATTAGACTTTTCTCAGCTGGGCCTGATCAGCCAGACTCCTGTTTCCCCTGGGATGCCCTGCCTCCCTGCTGGACCTGCTCTTTGGGGACAGAGGAGGGGACAGGGGAGGAGGCAGGATCTGCCTCTCCCTGCAACACACAAGCAGCTTCTTCTTTGGGCCTCTGAATTGCAAAGTCTTTTCTTCTCAGCTCTTTCTTGGAGCTGATTCCACTCAATCCAGCTAAACTCCTGGACCCTGAAGGAAAGAATCCTGAAAGAAATCCTTGTGGACAAGAGAAATAAAAGCAAAAATAAAAAAATAGAATCAAATAAAGAAGAAGTTTTTGCACAGCAATGGAAACCACGAACAAAATGAAAAGACAATCTATTGGGTGGGAGCAAATATTTGCAAATCATGCTACAAACAAGGGCTTAATTCCCAAAATACACGAACAGCTCACACAACTCAACATCAAAAAACCAAATAACTCAATCAAAAAGATGGATGGAAGACCTATATAGACCTTTTCCCAAAAAAGACATACAGATGGCTAACAGGCACATGAAAAGATGCTCAACATTGCTAATTATTAGAGATATGCAAACCAAAACCACACTGAGACATCACCACACACTAGTCAGAATCGCCATCATTTTAAAAGTCTGTAAATAATAAGTCTGTAAATGCTAGAGAGGGCATGGAGAAAAGGAAACCTTCCTACAGTGTTGGTGGGAATATAAATTGGTCCAGCCACTATGGAAAACAGTATGATGCTGCTGCTGCTGCTAAGTTGCTTCAGTCGTGTCCGACTCTGTGCGACCCCACAGATGGCAGCCCACNCACCCACCCCCAATTGTGACACCCCAAAATCTCTCCAGACCTTGTTAAATGATCCCTAAAGGGACAAAATACCCCCCAGCTGAGAAATACCAGTTTAGATGGAGGCACGATTATTCTCTTTTTTTTCCCTCTTCTTGTCAAGATTATGAGTTTTCTTGACCTTGGCAAGTAACTGCATAATATATTTCCTGTGCTATTTCATGGAAGAACAAAAATGATTCTCTGATGAAAGTAATATTCTGATTTGAATTGTGTGAGGCAGGCTTCATTAAAACAACTGAAGGTTTGGCATTATTTCTGCAGGGCAGTAGATTTGTTTTCCGCACCAATTCAATCAGAATTGATTTTTAAATACTGAATTTTCATACCTTCCTAAATTTCCTTTGAGGTCATTGTCATTATGGACATCAAGTCAGAGCCTCAGCCACGGTCTCTCGTGTGGTACTGTCATCTTCAATTTCACATTAGCATCCATCGAAGAAATATTTTTACTACTGTTACTGCTTCCTTATGCTTAAGAGATTTTCACCCACTGATTTTTTTAAATCCCTTATTCCCTCTCTCCAGTGAATTGAGTCACACTGAAATTAAATTTTCTTGACAAATAGTCTATAGGTTTAAAAAAAGTCTGCTAAACTGGTGAACTTTGGGGGTTAGTTTTATATCCCCGATTTTAAGCCCACAGAGGTACTTCTGTTATAGAAGGAGGGAGGAGTTAAACTGTTTTCAGATAAGCAGATTTTTTGTGTGGTTAATGCTGCAATGAAAGTCTCTATGCATAAATCTTCACGCACACGTCTCAGCAGCACTTTCAGCTAAAACTTGAGACGATGAATATAGGTCAAAGGGTGTGAATGTTTTAAGTCTCAATACATACTGCCAAATTACCTCTGGAAGGCGGTGCCCATTTTCAGTCTCTTTATTGGCAATTCTCTTGAAGGGCTTCCGTCTTGTTCTGTCAGCCTCCGGGCCTGCAAAGACGTTTCCCACGGGATGTTCTCCAGCTATGTCAATGTAATAAGATCCATCTCAAGATATCTGTCAACAGCCTCCCTGGGCCCATCTCAGACCATCTGTCAATGGCAACTCTAATATATTTGGGGAAGATGCTGATGCAGTTGCCAAAAACAAGTTTGCAATATTGAATCAGGGTTTCCCATCAGAGAAGTGGCAGAATTGAAATGTGTTAGTGGCATGTGACAATCTTAGTCCGTGATCCAGAGACTCCTAGAAGGAAAGTGTCCTTGTAAATTTAAGGACAGCCACAAGAGAGGGAGTGTGGATTACCTTTCACATGAATTCTGTAGAGCTCACACCATCCCAACCATGTTGTAAACCTGCCGGCAAGAATTGACTGCCAAACCTCAGCCTCGGGCAAGACCAGGGAGAAAAACACCAGTTTGATGCAGGGCCGTACTACTTAGAAAGGCACAGGGAGGCCACCAGACTCTCGTGCATGCAACCGGTCCTCTGAGAGGGTTTGTATTTCATGCAACCAAAAACACCTAAGTGTGATAACATATGCGCTCCTAGGAGATGGAAAAAATCAGCATTCTTACAGTGTATGAATGTCTGTAAACTGGAAAATACGGGTCACACAGAGTCGGACACGACTGAAGTGACTTAGCAGCAGCAGCACACCTATATGAGTTTATTACATCTGTCATTGTATTGTTATGTGCTCTGAACTGATTCTAAGATCTGGCACTGAAAGCATCTAGAATCTATCCATTTGATTTTAGATGCACAAAACTGTAAGTGCCAGTAATTGCCTGGTGTCATCCCCTCCCTAAGCCCTCCCTTGAGGGCCACTTGAACTCTAAATCGTGGAGCCCAAGTCAGCCTTTAGCTTTCAAGAGGCTGATATGTACTTCGAGCATTCAGATGGCCAGGGTTGCCTCCACCTTCAAATGGACGATGTGTGTGCTTTTCTCTGTACCACTGGCTAACTGAGTCGCTTTTTGAAGTGTCACAGACAAACACGAAGTCCCCCGATATCCAGTCTGTCCTTTAGCTCCCTGGAATATATCGTCCTTTTGGCATCTAGTCTGAATGAAAGAAATCACCGAAGCCAGAGCAAACAGAAACCACAAGGAACACCGCGGAGTCAAAGCCCCGGGCCCACCACGATGCCAGAGAGGCAGACTGGAAAGGCAGGACCGGCCTGAATGGCTTCTTGCTATAAATAGATTTAACAAGAATGGGCTGTGCTGAGCCACCCTCAGACCATTTCAAAGCATCGTATCCGTTTCTCCTGCTTGTGGCTTGATGAGGATAAGAATGGCCTGAATTTTTTCTGTCAAGGCAACCCAAATGGAGATGAAAACAGCTGAGATTTTTAAAGCAGCTATGGTGTGCTTAGTCGCTCAGAAGTATCCACTCTTTGTGACCTCTTGGACTGGAGCCCGCCAGGCTCCTCCGCTTACCTATGTTATTTTCCCTATAGTAGTTCCAATAATTCGACAAGCCAGGACTTTTTATCTCTTTCAGAGAAGAGGAAACTAAAGCTCAGAGAAGTTAAGTGTCTCACCCAAAGCTACACAGGAAAGCCAGCACATGGACCCCCAACTGCCTGACATTCATGTCACCATTTCCCTCATTATAGCATAGTGGAGTCATGGATCGGGATATTCTCTCAGGACTGGCATCTGAAATAACCTTCTCCCAGCAGATCCACAATCTTTCATCTCTGTCTCAGAGCCACTGTTGAGTTTCTAGGGGAAAAGAAATAGGAAGAAGGTGAGTGATACAGTCAGGAAAAGAACTCAGGAGATTTTTATCACTTTGGTGAAAAAATTGCTATCACAAGGCATGATAGGCTCCCCAAATAGCACACTGGGAAAGAATCTGCCTGTCAGTGCAGGAGATGTCAGAGACACAGGTTCAGTCTTTGATTTGGAAGACCCCTGGAGTAGGAAATGGCAACTCACTCCAGTTATTCTTGCCTGGAAAATTCCATGGACAGAGGATCCTGACGGGCTATGCTGCCCATGGGGTCGCAAAGGGTTGGATATGACTGAACATTCATGCACGCCCAAGGCATGATAGAAATTTGCTTATAAATTTGTGCAAGCTTTATGTGCTAATTTTTCTATCTAAATGAATCCATTCGACTCTATATCAACATATATTCTATGCCTGTGCCTTCCTACAAGTTTTTGTTCAGTCTCATACTCCTAGAACCTGGGAATCCTGACCGTTTGTGTTACACCTAGAATTTAAAATTGCCTTTTATTTTCCTTCAATCCAGAATCGCTGTCAAATTCAGGGACAGTATAGAAAACCCAAGAGTGTATGACTGTGGCAGACACAGGCTGCCCAATTAGGGTTCCATTTCCCGGTCCTCTCTGGCTCGAGCTGGGCCCATGCCTGGAGATATTGCCAAGAGACTGGGACGTAGTGGAAAAACAGGTGTGTTCCTTCAAGCTCCCTCTCTTTCCTTCCACTTGGATCAGAGAACTTTGGCGTTCACAGGCAGTGATTCTCAAACTTGGCTATAAATCAGAATCAACTGGAAGGCTCTTAAAGCATAGATTGCACCCCATCCTTCGAGTTCTTATTCAGCAGATCTGGTTTGAGTCTGAAAGTCTTACAAGTCCCAAATTTTGCGGATACTGTCAGCCTGGGGACCATGCCCTGGAAAGCACTACTCTATAGTAATGCCCTAGTGAAATACTGGTTGCATTGTATACTTCTCTGGGGGGCATTTTAAATATTTTGATGCCCAAGCTGCTATTAAAACCAGTGAAATCAAAGTCTCCTGGGGTGGGGCCCATGCATTAGCATTTTGAAGCTCATTGGGTAATTCCAAAGTGCAGGTAAAAGTTGAAAACTACTGCCTTAAAGTGGAGTCTTAAGATGGAAAGAACATGGGTTCTTAAATCTTTAAGTGTAGGAAAGCTGTCTGTCAGTGAGAAGTCTCCACTTTAGATTGTTATGTGAACAAAAAAGAAACTTTTATTACATTACCCGCTGCTAAAATTCTGGACATGATTTGCTGTTACAACAGTATTATCCTAACTAATATGATAATGGTAACTATTAAGAGGAAGCTTTCAGAAATTCTCTTTCTACCTTCTGCCTTGTTCTCCTTTGAGAAGGAAAGTATCAGTCCGACTGGTTCCAAGACATTTACTAGCTCACATTTTCTCCTGGTGACATTTCAGTGGAAGTAAGCTTACAGCTCATGTAACATAGGTACAGACTCCTCTTCTCGCTCTTCCTTGCAGCCAGAATGGCAGGCCAATATTACATTCCGCTCTTCCCAACCCTTCACCTTTTCTCTCCTTGGACACAGATTTATCTACCCACCTGGAAGCAGATTCAGAGTTCTTGATTCAGCCTGACAGGTGTTAAAGTGTATAGATGAGGCCCGAGACTGAGCGACCCATGCTAAGAACTGCATCAAAATGGGAACTTAACCAAGTTTCAAGGCTTAGCTCTTCCAGAAAAGGGAGGTCTAGGTCCACCAGTCAGAACTTTCCTGCTCAACCCAAGTTACCTGACATAAGTTACCTTCTCCAAGGCTTCCTTTCACTCCACGTAAGGGAAGCAACCCTTCTCTCACCAATCAATAAGTGCCCAGTACAACCTCCTTGTTCTCATTCACTTTGGTCTATAACAATCTCTTGCCTCGTACCACGCTTTGGAACCCCTTTCCAGCTGCTAGACTGGATGCTGCCTGATTCCAGCATGGCTGACTAAAGCCAGTAAGATCTTTTAAAACTTATTCAGTTGAATTTTGTTAACACAGGACTTGAGCAGCCACTGGGCAAATATTCTGAGCTAAAGTGACATGATGCTTTCTTTTCCTTCCCTGACGTACGTCAAAAACCAAAAATCAAAACTAAACCAAACCACAACAATAAAGAACCTGATCCAACATACCTCAGCCGTGTCAGAAAATATGGAACTAGAAATCCACACTGGTTACATCTGAGAATTGAAATCAAACAATAAGGAGAAAGAGAGACCATGAAGTCCATCGTTACTTACTTGAATTTGCATTAGGTTTTGAACTAAAGTTTTCTCTCAAAATAAACTGTTTCTTGTTGCCTGCATAGAGGCACTGCAGGCAGATGTAGTTGGTAGGCCAAGGCAGGATTAAAGTGATTTGGGGTCTCCTGATCAAATGTCTTTGTATACCATCCCACAGCTACAAAAAGTGACGGAATCCAGATGGTAACATAAGCATTTAAAAGGCATAGTGACCAGAGAAATGACATGTATGACTTTTTGAGGAATCCGACCCATGTCTGTGTTCACTTT
This sequence comes from Neotragus pygmaeus, assembly GCA_006410875.1. Taxonomy (NCBI): domain Eukaryota; kingdom Metazoa; phylum Chordata; class Mammalia; order Artiodactyla; family Bovidae; genus Neotragus; species Neotragus pygmaeus. The sequence goes on along the minus strand of SJYV01020857.1, from coordinate 116,991 downwards.
AAGGCAGGCCCAGCAATCATTTGAATAATAAACTACAAAGATTCCCCTACCCCATAAAAATGTCAGCATTAGATGGACGGGAAGGAAAGGTTAATGGCTCTAAAAACACATTTCGTAGATATTGCCTTCTCATGATAAATGTAAAGGGACAAATACTCTCGGGTGAGAATTGCTTTCCTGCTTGAAGGACTGTGATCTGCTTCCCCTCCGGCCGCTCTTATTCTTGGAGCTTCCTCTCAACCTAGTGGGAGATAAACAACACTTTCAGTTGCAAGCAACAAAATCCAACCCAAGACAGTAGAAGCCCAAGGAAAATCTCCTGAATCACATAACTGAGCATCTTGAAACAAGGCTTGCTTCAGAGAGAGAATAATTTCCAGGCTCAAGCACTGTCTTCAAGATCCAGAATCTCTTTCTTTTCATGCCTTGATAATATTTGCAGACAGGAACTCCCTATCCATAGCAAGATGTTTACAGGGTCTCCAACCTCATACCTCTCATTCAAGTGCAGCAAGGTAGAGTGGGAGTTTCCTTCCCAGAATTCTCAGGGAACTCCACACTGCCTTTCTAATTGGCTCTACTTAAGTCACATGATTATCAGTGAGCCAATTATTGGCAGCCAAAGAAATTCAATGCTCTGATTTGCTTAGGCCTAAATCACATTCTCTATTCCTGAGCCTGGGCTCTAATCCTTATAGAATCACTTGACTGAGAAGGGTAAGGGCTGGTGTGAAATGGAGCAGGAACTTATGGTCCTTGCCCTCTGTCCCCAAGTTCTCTGCCTGCCTTCTGTCCGTGGAAAAATTTTCAGAGAAGTGAGAATATGCAGAAATAAAGGCAAACCGTCAAAAGAGACCAAATAATAAGAGTTTGGTCATTAAGAATGATCAACCAGGATTGAACCCAGGTATCTTGCATTGCAGGGAGATTCTTTACCAGCTGAGCCTCAAGGGAAGCCCAAGAACATTGGAGTGGGTAGCCTATCCCTTCTCTAGCAGATCTTTCTGACCCAGGAATCAAACCAGGGTCTCCTGCTTTGCAGGTAGGTTCTTTACCAACTGAGCTATCATGGAAGATGGTAAGCATAATCAAGGGCCTCTAACTCCTTCTCAAGGGCTAGAGATAATATTCCAAACCGTATCCTGTGAGCTGTCTTATAGATACTGAAACCCCTACCAGGTGGAAGAAGTTAACTACATGAGGACCAGACTGTAGCCTTGACATAAGCTGCTACAATCTTGAGAACTGGCCTTAAGGAAATGGGAACAAACACCCTGGGGCAAGACTAACTTGAAACAATCAAGATGGCGCTGATCAGATCACTAATGACCAATTTCAAGATGACTATCAGAGCTGACTGTATTGTTTCTGCATGTAGCCCCCTCTTTTAGCCTGTAAAAGCTCTTGCCTATTAAATGTCTGGAGTGGGCAATCAGCCTTTGGACAGAAGTCCACCTTCCCCACCAGTTGCTAGCATCCAACATAAAGCAAACTTTCTTTTCCACCAACCTTGGTTCTTTAATGGCTTTTGAGTGGCAAGAAGCCAGATCCCACTCTCTGTTAGAGGCGAAATTGTCAAAAGATGAGGGAATGGATTCTGAATGACCAAAAATCCACAGATGACTGCCACGGTACCCCTAACTTCCCAAGTCAGCTCCAGAGGATTCTTTAACTGTTTCCCCGATGAGGCAGTTCAGCAGGCACATCTAATTTCCTATAGAGCTTTTCCAACTAACTAGTGGGAATAAAAGCTGATGATATAAGGGGAAAGATGGAGGCAAGACCAAGCCTAAAAGCGACCAGAACCCAGGGGCAAAGATCTCCAGGGAGGAATGAGGGCTGTGTTGCCAGATTCGATGATCATTACAGAGATAGAGCAGCCCAGGACATAGGAACTGGACACTAAGGATCAGAGATACTTTCTTTCCAGGGAGACTGATCAGGCGGATGCTTCTTCCCCTGTTAGCTCTGGGCCACTTCTCTTCCTCCACTCTCTTGACACACACATAGATCCTTTTATGATGCTCCATGGAAACCAGAGATGGAATGAATCAAAAGTGGTCAGAGGAACCATTGTTTGCCCTAGTGAAATAACTGAACCCTTGTTAATTTGTTGCCAGCCTTACATCTCTCCCGGAGAGATCCCCATTGGATGGAGGTTGTAAACAGGAAACTTGAAACCCTCAGTCATCCTTTGTATTACTTATTGTTTGTGGGCAGCTGCCGGGGATTCACCATCACACAGAGCTTGTGCCTGGGGGGTTGAATCCTAGTGGGGAGATGAGCGTTGTCTATTTCTAAGACAGAACACTCAGAGGAGAAACTTCTTCAAAAAGAAAGTAGAAATGCGGCTCAGGGAATGAGAAAAGAAGCATTTTTAAAGTAGGGGACAGATTTGCCAAAATGGTAAAATAACTTAGTTTTACTTGGTGTACAATCAGCAGGGCCCACACTGTGGCCAGAAGAAATTTTAAAAATCCCTTCATTTCCTCTAGTACTGCTGAAGACGGGCCACTACAGTTGAAAATACTGAAGCACTGGAGTAACAGAAATAAATTGCAAGGTGGAGTGTACTTCAGAATTACTTGTGTCTATGTCCAAAGGGACCCTTATTGCAAAAATGGTGCCCAGTGAGGGTTAGGAACTAGGATTCTGGTGCCAGACCACCTGGGTGTGAATCATAGCTCTCATACTCACTAGCTGTGAGACTTTGGAGACATACCACTTAGTCTTTCTCTGCCTCAATTTCCTCATCTGTATCTTAGGAATAATAGTAGTACTGGGTTATTGCAAACTCTAAATGAATTCATATATGTAAAGTACTTAGAAAAATGACTAGCTCATAGTAAGGACTTGTATATATTGAGGGCTTCCCAGATGGTGCAGTGGTAGAGAATATGCCTGCCGATGCAGGAGGCGCAAGAGATGCAGATTCAGTCCCTGAGTCGGGAAGATCCCTGGAGTAGGAATTGGCAACTTTCTCCAGTAGTCTTGCCTAGAAAATTCCATGGACAAAGGAGTCTGACTGACTACAGTTAATGGGTTCGCAGAGTCAGATAAGACTGAGCAACTGAGCAAACACACACACACACACACACACACACACACACTGTGAGCATTAAATAAGTTATTATATGTAAAGTGCTTAGAAAAATGACTAGCTCAGAGTAAATTGTTGTTGGACCATAGTAAGTACTTGTGTGTATTAGCTATCGTTATTACTAACCACAGAAGTAAATGCAGCAACTTAGTAGAACATTACTATATTTTCTGTATTTCTTTACCCAGGGCACAGGATCACCTCTATGTGGCAGACAAGGGCTGATCCCAGCGTGAAGGCAATTTCCTAAGTGTGTATTTCCTTGGGAATGTGGATGTTTGTCATAGTGGGTACCTGTGTATCCAACCTTATGCCTGTCTAAGAACCCAGCATCATCACCTGATTCTCTGTACTTGGATCTGCCTCTTACCAGCGTGATTAACAAATGAATTTTCTTGGAAACTCTTCCTGAAGAGGTATGAGCTCAACCATTACCTCAGAAATTTCCTCATGGCTGAACACAGTGGTCAAATATCAGTATGGTTCTCAAGTTCTGGAAATTTTCAGTATAGATCTCCAAATCTGGGTTATTTTTCCCTCCTTTGAAATGCAAATCCTGTGTGACTGGGACCTTGGTGGTGTTTGTTCACTGATGTACCTCTGTCTAGTCTCAGGTAGGCACTGGATTTGTTTATTGAGTGAATAAATGCTTGACTGGATGGAATCAGCCTGACTTTTACTTCACAAAGAGCATCAGCCTCACAGTCCAGGTTGGGTTTCATGCAGTTCCATTTTCTCAGTGATGACTGGTGCACGGGGGAGCTCAGAGTTGCTGGTGCTTTCAGCAGCCTTATAGAGTCTCCATTCTAATTTTCGGTAGCTAGTCACCCCTCACCCCCTCAAAGCCCAAAGTACATTAAAGTGTAGTCTAAATCTCTTCAGGAGCGAAAAAAGGTTTTCTTTAAATAAAAAACAAAATCAAGCAATATTGCTTGTGAAACAAGTAATTTACCAAATGAAACATCTCTCACAGTAGGGACCAAATGGATTCCTGGGTACATTCAATAAAAATCAAGGTGTTATCTTCTAGGTTATTTGATCCTGTGGGGTCTCTATACCTTCATTAGATTGAGCTGTTTTACTACTTTGTAAGTGGTAACTAATCAATGTCAACGCAAATAATTATTTTCTGTAGATGTATGTAAGACGTTGCTCTTGCTTCTTAGCAAACTACCACAAATTTAACAACTTACGGTAACATCAGTTTAGCATCTTGAATTTCCTGTAGGTCAGGAGTCCCGGCTGTCAGCTGGGTCTTCTGCCCAAGTTCTCATCAGGCTGACATCCAGGTGTTGACCCGTCTCATCGGGGCCTTGGGTTCCAGGATTGCTGATGGCTGGCAGGATTCATCTTGCAGTCCTGCTTTCTTGCTGACCGTCAGTTCTCAGATTCTAGAAGCTGCCTGCCATTTCCTGTCACGTCGCCTCTACTTGGCAATCTGTCTCTCAAAGGCCAGCAGAATCTCTCATACTTCAAATCTCTTCCTTCATGAAGGGTCCAGTATCTTTTGAGGGCTCACTTGATTAGGTCAGACCCATTCAGGCTAATTTCCTTTTTTATTAATTCAGCCTCAGAGATTTAATTACACCTGCAAAATCCCTTCACTTCACCTTTGTCATCTAATGTAACCTGACCATAAGAAATTCATCATAGTTGCAGTTTTATCAGTCCTGCCTATGCTCCAGGGGAGAGGATTATTCAGGATGTATACATCAGGGGGGCTTCCCAGGTGGCGCTACTGGTAAAGAACCCGCCTGCCAATGCAGGAGACATAAGAGATGTGGGTTCAATCCCTGGGTCGGGAAGATCCCCTGGAGGAGGGCACGGCAACCCACTCCAGTTTTCTTGTCTGGAAAATCCCCATAAACAGAGAAGCCTGACAGGCTACAGTCCATATGATCTCAGAGAGTTGGACACGACTGAAGCAGCCACGCACGTATACACCAGGGGGCAGACAGCTCAAAGTTCTTCCTACCCCAACACGCAAATAGTTGTGAAAATTGTCCCCACCAGCTTCCATCAAGCCTGTTTTACATCTATGAAACAAATTTATATCAGCCTATATGTGTACGCACCTGCTTTTTTAACTCTCCCTTCAGCCCACTGTATCATTTTAACAGTTCCTTAATGAACAAGTCAAACAAAATCTTTGACCTGTGTTCATTTTTTATTTGTATGAGTCATGATTTTAAAAATATTCTCTTTTAACTTTACATTTAAAATATATTTAAATTTTTATTTGTTTTGCTGTGCCAGGTCTTAGTCACAGTGTAAAAATTCTTAGTTGTGGCATGTGGGATCCAGTTCCACCACCAGGGATCGAACCCGGGACCCCTGCATTGGGAGCACAGAGTCACGGCCACCAGATGACCAGGGAAGTCCCTTGGCATCACTTTTATAACAATTCTTTTCATAGTTTCTCTTACAACAGATGTGCTGCCTACTTTTACATGCTTAACTACAGGGCTCTTTCCCATTTCCAGAAATTACCTCAAACAAGTATGCAAATTGTCCCTCTTGACCCAGAATACCACTTGCTGTTTTGAAAGGATGGGTTTTTCTTCTAGATTTTACTGATCTCACTTTAAGTGAGTCAGTCCTGGCACCGTATACCACTACTATTGTCTTAGCATTAAAAGGAGCAAATAACAGCCCCACCTTACCGCCTTTGGATTAACTTCCTTGCTATGTACAAAAAATTATCAAAGGTCCTTGCTGACACTTTCTCTTAGAATCCTAATATTCTATGATGTTGATACTGGGATGTACAAAGAATCTTCTCCCCTTGGTGTTCAAAATGAAACGCTTTTCTCACCACTAGCAGTGATTTCGAGGGGGAAAAATGTCAGCAAAATTAGGGAATACTACTTGTGCTTAGCATGGTAGGTGTTCAGTAAACAGCAGCCGTCTTCTTCCTTTCCAGCCTCACTGTGGTGAAAAGCCACGAGAGAAAAGACATGGGTTCCCTCGTTACCTTGGGATCAAGCCCCTTGAAGGCAGGAAAAATGTCTCCTGAGCGAGTATGGCTCATAGCTCCTTCTTGCCTTCCTAAGCAAAGCAAAATCTTGCTCTGGTCAGAGAAATAAATGAAAGCGTCATACCAGTTAAACAGTGCATAAGAGCTCTATCAGTATCCAGTCTTCTCCGGCCTGCTCACTGTGTAATGTATGAATGCTTATTGGGCCTACCCGGTCGGACTCCATAAACTGTGTAAAACGGAAGGAGTGATTCTGATCAGTCTGGCAGAGTACAAGGCCACAGGAATTGTATTTTGCTTCCTTTTTTTTCAGTCAGGAGCCAGGCTGACATTCTGGACAATCATAACAAAGCAATTTTTCTGTCTACGTTTGAAAGGTACCCATCCAGTGTTCCCCCCATGTTACCTCCCTCTCAAGTTCCCCTGTCGTTGCCCCGTCTTCAAAAGCAAAGGCTGCCCAGGGAGGAGCAGGCCGGAGGAGTGTGGGAGACGTGACTGGCGCCTTTCTGGCCTCCGCTCTGCTCCTGCCTTCCTTTCGACCTAGGACCCAGGCCCACTTGGGGAGGGGACTGTACATCATAGCTTTTGCCTCCAAAGCCATTAGCAAATATTGAGTATGTTTCAACATGGTATGTTCTGGAGAGAGAGCAAATCCACGACAGCCTTTATCCATTTTTCATTACTACATGGTAAGGATGACACACCAAGCTAATTTAGGAAAAGCGTTAAAGAGGGAAGATGAGGGAGGAGGTCTAGCTTGCAACCTACAACTTGAAAAGGCATTCAAGTGTGAGAAATGCAAGCCTTTGAAATTGCTTCCAGATCCACTGTCGATTGTTAGCTAATTGTATTGATTAGTTTTATGTAATTTATTTGTTAGAATTTCTGCTAATGGACACTTCTGAATCATCTTCTGCATTTAGCGTAGCTAACACTCATGGATCAAGTCGTTGACTTATAGGTTATCTACTTTGCTGCTAAATGATTCTCTATGATTGCTTTTTTTTTTCATTACACATTTTTAATCCTGGAGCAGCTTCTATTGTGTCCCATTACACTAATGGAAATTATTGATATGGAAATTACCAGACACTGAGCTTACGAATTCTATGATACACAACAGCATTCCATTTCTTCAAGTGGTAGAATTGTTCCTGTATAATTAGCAGTAAATATTGACATGTCAGTGAAATTAGTTAATTAACTTAACTCAAAGCAAAGGAAAAAACATCTTTAGAAAGGAAAAGAAATACCAGATATTTTGCATTACTGTGCATACTTTGTTAAAAATAAATATAGCAAGTTTGGTATTTATGTTTAACATTTTGGGTTGAAAACTCTTCAGCACCCCTAGGGAAACACAGAGTATTTTTGATTATAGTTTCTGTAAACATGCCCATGTTACAGATAGAAAAATTAGCCTCATCATTGCTAATATCCGCATTGGGTTATCCAAATATGGTGGCCATTAGCCAGAAGTTTCTGTTGAGCTCTTGAAATATGAGTAATCCAAATTAAGATCTATTGTAATTATAAAATATACACTGAATTTTGAAGACTTAGTATGAAAAAAATGTAAATACCGCATTAACATTTTAATGTTTATGGAGCATTTTAATGTTCGATGTGCTGAACATTCAATATGTGGAAATAACAGTCAATAATAATAAAATGTACTATTGAAATTAATTTTATCTCTTTTCTATTTTTTTTTTGTTTGACTACTAGGAAAGTTTAAGCTATATGTGTGATTCACATTATATTTCCACGGGATAGCACAAGTCCTAACTGGGTAGTGTCTAGTGCTGTGCTGACCAATAAAGTAGCAAATAGCCCCACATGGCAATTATATTTCATCCTAAGTTACTTAAAATTAAATTCCATTTAAAATTCAGTTCCTCAGTTGTAGTAGGCGTAGGTACTACTAATGTAGTAGTTACCATTCTGGACAACACAGGTAGAAAGGATAGAGTCCTGGAAAGTTCTATTGGAAAGGACAGGTCTAGCTCATCACTGAGCAGGGACTGGAATTGGGAATGCCTCTCTGCTAAACCCTTGTCCACTGAGATTGTAATGAAAATAAACATGTCATAGAAAAGGTAAAACTGTGCAAACAGTGATAGCAGGTGGGCGGCAGTGATGCTTATTAAATAAGGGATTTGTCCTTGGAAATTCTCCTCTTCTAAGTGCTGCTCTTCTAGGAATCAGCGAACTAAAATGGACTGGGATGGGTGAATTTAACTCAGATGACCATTATATCTACTACTGTGGGCAGGAATCCCTCAGAAGAAATGGAGTAGCCATCATGGTCAACAAAAAAGAGTCCGAAATGCAGTACTTGGATGCAGTCTCAAAAATGGTAGAATGATCTCTGTTCGCCTCCAAGGCAAACCATTCAATATCACAGTTGTCCAAGTCTATGCCCCAACCAGTAACGCTGAAGAAGCTGAAGCTAAAGTTTTATGAAGACTTACAAGACCTTTTAGAACTAACACCCAAAAAATATGTCCTTTTCATTATAGGGGACTGGAATGCAAAAGTAGGAAGTCAAGAAACACCTGGAATAACAGGCATATCTGGCATTGGAATGCGGAATGAAGCAGGGCAAAGACTAATAGAGTTTTGCCAAGAAAATGCACTGGTCATAGCAAACACCGTCTTCCAACAACACAACAGAAGACTCTACACATGGACATCACCAGATGGTCAATACCGAAATCAGATTGATTGTATTCTTTGCAGCCAAANGGTTTGTGTCTACCAGCCAGAAGACACCAGTGTTTGATCCCCTGGGCTGCTGCCCTGAGGTTAAGGGAGTCATGAGCGGGGTCTGTTGGTCTGGAGGGTAGGGGCCTGCTCTCTGGATGAGGAGGTCACAGATGTGAAAGTAATCACTTAAGGGGCAATTTTTATAAAGTCAAGAGTCAAAATGATTTTTAAACCAACATCTTCAGAATCACAAGCCCAAATTCACTTCTTTAGTCTCTCTGTGATTTTGTCTGTGACCTCTTCTCCCTAGAACCAGAGAAGGTCCAGACATTGTCCAAAAAATAAGGACAGGAAAAAAAGGGGGAAATGAACCAGAGTTTCCCTTTTGCTTTCTTGGTCACACTCTCCTTTTAGTTATGAAAGATGGATAGGTGTCACGTTTATTTAACGTATACACAAAGACAGGTGTCCCTATTAACTCAGACAGTAATGATCCTCCTGCAATACAGGACACCTGGGTTCGATCCCTGGGTTGGGAAGCTCCCTGGAGAAAGGAATGGGTACTCACTCCAGTATTCTTCCCTGGAGAACTCCATGGACAGAGGAGCCTGGCAGGCTCCATGGGGTCACAAAGAGTTGGAGACAACTGAGTGACTAACACTTTCACTTCACTTCATACACAATGGAGTTGCAGTTCTGTTTCCTTTGTTTGTTTGTTTGTCCATAAGTGAAGATACAAAGGGAATTTGTTATGATTGTCTTGTTTTTAGATAAGGAAACCAAGTCTCAGAGTGGTTAAGTCCATTGTCCAAGATCACTAGCTGGTTAGTAACTAAGCCAGAATTTAAACACAGGTCTGCCTCGAGCCAAACTCTGTTTTACATAAAAATACCTCTCTGGGACAGTCTTCCCAGGTGGTGCTAGTGGTAAAGAACCTGCCTGCCAATTCACGACACATGAGATGCAGGTTCGATTCCTGGGTCAGGAAGATGCCCTGGAGGAGAGCGTAGCAACCCACTCTAGTATTCTTGCCTGGAGAATCCCATAGACAGAGAAGCCTGGTGGGTTACAGTCCATGGGTTCACACAGAGTTGGACATGACTGAAGTGACTTAGCACACACAGCACACACACCTCTCTGAGGCACCCAAGACCTGGCACAATGGGATTTCTTTTGCCAGCATTAAGGTGGGCATAAGTGAGTTAATACTGTCTATTGCTTCTGAGGTGCATTACTGAGGCTGTGAGAGTCTCCACAGACTGGAGTACAGAGGCTGAGAACCTTTGTTTTGTCACTGATAAATGATCTGCAGACTCTTAATCCTGGTTGCATATCCTCATCTGTAAAGCTGTTGGCATGTTTGCACCGAGCAGATCGCTCTATGCCAGTTTAGCTTCCCATGGCAGTTTGGGGGTTTTTTTTCTTGAAGATTTTACAAAGCTGAGTATAAAATGAGAATGTTTTCATAAACGCTTAAGCATCTTTAGCGAGACTAATTTATAGAATTTAAATGTTCCTCTTAGGCAGTTTAAACCCAAATTCCCCAGCAGCAGAGAGTGGAGGCTGAGAAACAGGAAACTGCTCCGTTTCATTGTTCATACTCAACAATAAAAAATTAAATGGCCTAAAAAGTGCAAGCCAGAGTGAAATTTTTAGATAGACATTCTGTCCTCTGAACTTGAGTGATGGTGATGAACACAAAAATTGGATATGTCTCTTCTTCCCACCGTGCCCTCCCTCCACCCACACTGAGCCTGGCAGTCATGTCTTGGACCTCTGGGGTGACCCAGTCTGCATGGCACAGTGCTGGCCACGGTACCCAGCCAGTCCCTCAGGTCACCTTCACCAGGAGCTGTCTTCTAGCCTTCCCTTGGGAAAGTCAGGACCAGCAGTGAAGAACTGTTCTGGGCAGCCACAACCAGGCCCTTCTGCACCGTCAGCTAGAGAGCTTAGCACTCAGCCAGTCTGCAGGAATTTTCCCATGGTGAGACTGTTTTTGAGCTACTTTCTGCTTCTATTTTATATCCCCATCCCTGGTTTAGTGCCTGTTTTTGTTTCCAAATTATGAGACGGCATGAAATCTGCCTTCTCTCTTCTCCTGCGGAGCCAAGCGGTGTATATAAATAAGTAGGTGTATAATACATCAGAAGAACAAGTCTTTCTCCTCGCTTCTTATCTATGGCTTTAGGAGTTCAATGCCTTCCTTTTGTCTCTTGTCCCTTAACCCCTATCACATGCAAAGGATGCTAAATCCTCTCTGGATACGATGACTTTTTTTTTTTTTAATTGTGCATAGCTAACCCTATCCTAGCCTTTAGATCAAGAGATTAGGGACACTTTATACTAATAAGACGAATTCCACAACTAACACTGAATAAGTACTTATGCTCTGAAAAGTGCCTTATAAAAGATACCTCATCCCTTTTAATTCTCATAGCAATCCTCATTCTCATTTGGCAAATGAGAAACAGGATCAGAAAACTCCTGTAATATATTCAAGGCCTTAGGTATGGCTCATGAATGGCAGCGTAGGCACCTTGGTCCAAGACGTGTATGTCTCAAATGCCATGCTGAGTGGAAGGCCAGTTTTCCAAATTGCCCGTGATGGAACAGAAAGACATTCCTCAGACTGGTCTCCAGGCTGACCAAGACCAGAAGACAAGGTAAATTTAAGCTGTTTTTTAGTCCCTCAGTCATGTCTGACTCTTTGTGACCCCATAGACTGCAGCGTGCCAGGTTCCTCTGTCCTCCACTATCTCCCAGAGTCTGTTCAAATTCACATCCATTGAGTTGATGATGCCATCCAACCATTTCGACCTTTGTCATCCCCTTCTTCTCCTGCCCTCAATCTTTCCCAGCATCAGGGTCTTTTCCAATGAGTCAGTTCCTTGCGTGAGGTAGCCAAAGTATTGGAGCTTCAGCTTCAGTCCTTCCAGTGAATACTCAAGATTGATTTCCTTTAAAATTGACTGGTTTGGTCTCCTTGCAGTCCAAGTCAGGTACCTTTCATTAAGTGACATAGCTCTGTATTTGGAAATTTTGTTAGTTCAGGCTAAGGTGGACTCTGGTCCACAATCTTATTGTATAGATTCCAAAGTATTAGTGGCTTCACAAAATAAAGTTTCATTCTGCTCATGCAGAATCCATAGTGGAAGACCAGGCTGGATGGCGACACTGTGTGTGTGTGTGTGAGTGTGTGTGTGCGCGCTTCGGTTGACAGCCTGAATGGGAAGAAACCTCCAGATGCTTTCTGCTTTTAACATTTGAAGACATCTCCAGCTAGTCTCATCTCCAGGGTCAGTTTGACTCCACCCACCAAAACAAGAGCCTTTCTAGGAGACTGGGCAGTGGGGCTGCTTCAGGTTTCATAGGTCACAGGTTCAAACTCTATAGAGGAACTGCTTTCAATAAGACTTCTGTTAACATTGAAGGGGGTGGGAAATGGACCTGGGAATGCGTCCCTCACTTTCTTTTCTTTGCCTCATTAATTATTCTACTGAGAAAAGTAACAAGGTTGCCCCAGACATGGGGAGAGAGATAAGTCATCCCTCTGTGTCCTATCCGAAGTGTTCTCTAGGGAATGCATGAGCCTATTACAATGACTGTTATTTGGGGGGTGGCTGGTTCTGAATCTATAGATAAGCCTAGCAGCATACACTGTGGATTTACACACTCTGCAGGGTATGTCTTTCAGTCATTCAACAAATATTTACTGAGCACATACTAGGAGCCAGGTGCTACTCTGGGTATACTTCAGTGAGCAAAACAGAGAAAAACTCCTGTCCTCATATTCAACAGGGAAAATAGTTCTTGGCTTTTCCAAACAATCATTTAAAATGTGCTTTTCTGGGAACAAAAGTAATATTTTATTACTGTATAAAATTTAGTAAATGTAAAGCATGTTTAGTAAATACAAAAAAAAAAATCCAACAGAAAATGATAATCACCATGCAACAATAATGCATGATTACTCACCACTATATTGCCTTACATACAAGCACACGTGCGTGTTACTCTCCAAACTAGAGTCACATTATGTATTCAGTTTTATATTCTACTTTTTTTTTTTTGTTAGAGTGTATTACAAGGTTAGTCCATATTTCAGTTCAGTTAAGTTGCTCAGTCGTGTCCGACTCTTTGCAACCCCATGGACTGCAGCACGCCAGACCTCCCTGTCTATCACCAACTCCTAGAGTTTATTCAAATTCATGTGAATTGAGTCGGTGATGCTATCCAACCATCTCATCCTCTGTTGTCCCTGTCTCCCCCTGCCTTCAATCTTTCCCAGCATCAGGATCTTTTCCAATGAGTCAGCTCTTCGCATTAGATGGCCAAAGTACTGGAGTTTCAGCTTTAGCATCATTCTTTCCAAAGAACACCCAGGACTGATCTCTTTAGAATGGACTGGTTGGATCTCCTTGCAGTCCAAGGGACTCTCAAGAGTCTTCTCCAACACCACAGTTCAAAAGCATCAATTCTTTGGTGCTCAGCTTTCTTTATAGTCCAACTCTCACATCCATACATGATCACAGGAAAACTATAGCCTTGACTAGACAGAGTCATTTGTTAGCAAAGTAATGAGTCTGCTTTTTAATATGTTGTCTAGGTTGGTCATAACTTTCCTTCCAGGGAGTAAGCGTCTTTTAATTTCATGACTGCAGTCACCATCTGCAGTGATTTTTGGAGTCCCCAAAGTAAAGTCTGCCTCTGTTTCCATTGTGTCTCCACCTATTTGCCACGAAGTGATGGGACCGGAGGCCGTGATCTTAGTTTTCTGAGTGTTGAGCTTTAAGCCAACTTTTTCACCCTCCTCTTTCAGTTTCATCAAGAGGCTTTTGAGTTCCTCTTCACTTTCTGCCATAAGGGTGGTGTCATCTGCATATCTTAGGTGATTGACATTTCTCCCAGCAATCTTGATTCCAGCCTGTGCTTCTTCCAGCCCAGCGTTTCTCATGATGTACTCTGCATATAAGTTAAATAAGCAGAATGACAATATACAGCCTTGATGCACTCTTTTTCCTATTTGGAACCAGTCCATATTTGGGCTACTTGTAACAAAATGCCTGAGACTGAGTGACTTATAAACAACAGAAATGTCTTTATCGTGGTTCTGGAAGCTGAGAAGTTCAAGATCAGTATGCCTGCAAACTGGATGTCTGGTGAGAATCCATTTCCTGATTCATAGATGGCATCATTTTGCTGTGACCTCACCTGTAGGAAGGTGGGAGGGAGCTGTCTTGGAGCCTCTTACATAAAGGCACTAATCTCATCTGTCACAGCTCCATCCTCAAGACATAATCATCCCCCCACGCACCTCATAATACCATCACACTGGGGGTTAAGATTTCAACTTTTGAATTTTAAGGTGACAAATATTCAGACCATAGCACAAGCTTTTCTCCCACCACAAAATTATGATTTTTCACTGGCTGCATATTGTTCTAGCCTGTAGCAATACCAACTATTTAACCATTTTGGAACTACTTTATATTTCAGTTGATTGCAAATTTTTAGCAAACTCAGAAATGCCTTGAAAAACAATCTTATACATGAATCTTCAGCCACATCTCTGAATAGATGTTTAGAACATAATCAAAGAAGTAGGATTACTGATTCAAAGGGTGTGCAAATGTTCAGGTTCTTGACAAATATTGCCAGGTTGCTTTCCAGGGTGTTAGCACCAATTTATATTCTCACCTGTATTTTATGAGATGCCATTCTCCTGCCAATATTCAGTATTAGAGTGTTTCTAATCTTTGCCAATTTGTTATACTGAAGAATGGCATTTCATTTTAAGACTAGTGCACTGCCTAAGTTGCTCAATAATTATTGGGATTTGCTTAAACCTGAGTTTTGATCCCAGCTCTGGCACGTTTTAACGAGATATGCAACCCCTCTAAGCATCAGTTTTGTTTCCATCAAATGGTGATAGTTATTCTGACTTCTTGGGCATTGAGTGAATTAAATATATTCAGGTTTATAAACTATTTAACACTGTGCCTGTCACAGAACAAATAAATGGTAGCTATTATCATAGGTGTTATTCACAACTTTAGAATTATCAACACATGAACAGTTCTGGCCTTTTTTCTTCCCTCTGTGTCTTAATGAAAAATTTGATTTTGCTCTGCCACATTTCTTTCCCTTTAAATCTACTCTGAAAGGGGGCTGCAATTTGGTGGGCGGGGTGGGGGGGGCTTTTGTTAGTTAGAATTAGTACAAATGAGAGAAAAAAGTACAGTTGATGGCAGCAGTGAACATGGACCTGATTTTGGTTACAATTAGGCTGGTGGTGGCTGGACTTAGATGGGTGGTTCTGCTTCAGACTGTGGGCTGACTAAGCTTAAATCCAGACTGTGAATGGGGTCAGATCTGCCTCAAGTATCCCTGATCTGGGGCCTATATGGGGTGAGCAGAAAATCCCCAGATGTGTTCTTATGCTAGCTCACCAGAACAAACGAGATCATGCAAAACTCAAGCAAATTTAAGGCCCCTGCTCCAGTTGCATCTGTGTGTGTAGTCGCTCAGTCATGCCCATCTCTTTGTGCGCTCATGGACTGTAGCCTACTGGGCTTCTCTGTCCATGGGATTTTCAAGCTAGAATACTGGAGTGGTTGCCATTCCCTACTCCAGGGGATCTTCCTGACCCAGGGACTGAACCTGAGTATCATTTGTTTCCTGCATTGCAGGCAGATTCTTTACCCACTGAGCCATCAGGGAAGCCTCTGCTCTAGTTACATCTGGTAATACTCCGCTGGCCAAAGCAAGTCACCTGGCCCAGGCCAACGTCAGTGTCGGGGAGAGGTCTCTTTCCCCACAGTTGAAAAGGGAAGGGAGCAAATATGTGCCGAACAAATGACCATAATGAATGTTTCCAGGAAATTTCAGGAGGAAGGTGCTAGGCAGGGTGTCTTGTAGGGAAGGTGGCAGAAAAGAAAAGTGATCATGAGGCATGTTGGGTATGGGTGAGATTTCACAAATTAGAATTCTTTTAATTTCTAAAAGTCGTTAGTTAAGACCTTGCAGATTACTTTTTGTCTGTCTGGATTGGGCTTTATGAAATGGTGCTTCCCCTTGGGACTGATCTTACTGTGTAATGGCTAACATAATGTCACTTAACTGAAATAATTACTATCTCTTTTACTGTCAACCCTACATAGCTCTTCCTCTTTGCATATCTTGGAACTCTGAAGCATTTTCTGATGGTTCAGTTTCTTTTCCATCCACTAATTTAAAAAGTGCATATTGGGTCAGTTGCTAAGTCACGTTGGACTCTTTGCGACCCCATGGACTGCAGCACACCTGTCCATCACCAACTCCTAGAGCTTGCTCAGACTCATGTCCATCAAGTCGGTGATGCCAACCAACCATCTCATCCTCTGTTGTCCCCTTCTCCTCCTGCCTTCAATCTTTCCCAGCATCAGGGTCTTTTCCAATGAATCAGTTCTTTGCATCAGGTGGCCAAAGTATTGGAGTTTTAGCTTCAGCATCAGTCCTTCCAATGAATACTCCAAGACTGATTTCCTTTAGCATGGACTGGTTTGATCTCCTTGCAGTCCAAGAGACTCTCAAGGGTCTTCTCCAACACCACAGTTCAAAAGCATCAATTCTCCGGCACTCAGCTTTCTTTATAGTCCATCTCTCACCTCCATACATGACTACTGGGGAAACCATAGCTTTGACTAGATGACCTTCGTCAGCAAGTAATGTCTCTGCTTTTTAGTATGCTGTCTAGGTTGGTCATAGCTTTTCTTCCAAAGTGCATATAGGGACTTCCTAGTTGTAAATTACCAAGCAGAAATACAGTCTTCAAAGAATGAGTATCAGATGCAACATCGCCAACTCATCTAAAAGCAGGGGAGACATCAAATTTAAGAAAACTTGGAAAGATGGTGCAAGGGTAGAGAATGGGAGCAACCAACTGGGTTTCAGTCATGCCTCAGAAGCTAGAAATTTACTCACAGAACCTTCCAGTGAATTCAAGTAGACAGTGAGCACGGGGTGTGATACTGGGGAGACAGAGCCCAAAGAGCTCTGAGAGGAACCATGTCATTTTAGTGGCCTTTATTGTCTGCGTAAAAAGTTTCCCCTCACCTTCCTGGACACCGTCTACCAGGGACCTGATCTCTGAGTTTGCTTAACTCTGAGGATGACTGGTACACTGCATGCATAACCTGACCCGCACGTTCCCAGTAGGATGTAAATTCATCCCAAATTTTAATTCTCATCCACTCTGATTCTAGGCAGGCCAGCTGCACACTGGCTGTATCAGCTCTGCTGCTTCATCTAAATGTTACATGCCTATAACTTTACCCAAAACATTTTTGCTTTGTTTCAGAGAAAGCCATGCTTTTGACCTCTTAAAAAAATCCAAGCCCAGAAGAATAATAGATCGTGTAAAGAATTACACTAAATAATGGGTCCATAGCCTTCCTAGTGCTGGGGTGGGTTGTCGGTACCCTCAGTATCCATTGGGCTTTCACTAGAATAATAGCAACTTTGTTGTTATTTTTCAATTGCTAAGCTGTGTCTGACTCTTTGCCACGCCATGGACTGTAGCCCGTCAGGCTCCTCTGACCATGGGATTCTCCAGGTAAGAATACTAGAGTGTGTTGCCATGCCCTCCTCCAGGGGATCTACTCTACCCAGGGATCTAACTCGGGTCTTCTGCATCAGCAGGCGGATTTGTTTCCACTGAGCCACCAGGGAAGCTCAATAAGCAACTTGTACTTTTAAATATATAGTATCTTTGAGTATTGGGGTTAGGGGATTGTCTGTCATTCTGTGTCTTTAAGTCATTCGAAGACGTTTTTAAGAGTTTTTAAAAAATCTATGGCCAGATTGACTGTCTTCCTTATTTCCATAAAAAGAAGGGAGTGTGTTTATAAAATCTTCCCTGCTATTGTTTATTCCTCCCTCCCACATATCCACAAATAGTTGCTTTTAAAAGAATCTTTTATGAAGTCCCATTTTAGGAAATACTTTGACAAGGTTGAATGCTTTGACTCAGGAGTTGAAGAAGGCAGGTTTGAGTCGTCAGCCATCTCCTAGCTCTGTGACCTTTACCTTTCTTGTGTCTCAGCCTCTTCTTCTGAAAATGAAGAAAAGGACAAAACCTATCTGTGGAATGTAAGATGCCTCGCGTATCAGAAGCCTCATCACTTGGCCCCATGGGATTTGGGCTGTGGCTTTGCCCACACTCTGGCTGGATCCTACCTCCAGCATCACTAAGCCTCTTGGTTTTGTTGCATTGAGAATTTTTCCAAAGTGGGACAGTTGGAAAGCTCACATGGTTAACACAACCAATGAGGGAATAGGAGTCCGTGCATAAATGTCTCATTTCCGAATTCAGAGAAATAATTTGAGGTGTGGTCTCTGTGGATCCCGGAGGGTGCACACCAGGGGTGAGTCTCAGCTGCTCAGAGTGTTAACCAGCTCAACAAATGCCCCTTTTATTGACTTCTGTCCCCCGTCATCCCTCTGGCTTCACTCCCTCCCTGCTTCCTGGGATCACCTCCCATGAAACCGCCTGGTCCGCATCCTTGTCTCAAGCTCTGCTGTTTGGGGGAATCCCAACCGAGAAAACTCAGTAAGTATCTACTTGTGTTTTTTATGGAAAGCTTTTCTATTCTCAGGAAGACTGATTTTGGAACTCAAATTCAAGATGAATGCTGAGACATTTTTTGCCCTCATTTGATAGTTTATTTAAATCTAGAAACATACAAACTGATAAACATTGCCTCCTTTGGTTACACATTTAGCAAACTCTGTGACGTCAGATTGCTCCCCACAAATACTGGAAGCTGGGTGGCTTTTATATCTCTCTTCCTTTTCCGCCACTTCTCAGTATTGCACTGGGGAGGAGCTGGGCATCTGGGGCTATGTGAGGGGCACTCAGGGGACTGAGGGTCTCTATTCCAACAGTCAGCTCTCTGTCCTGGTGTGTGCTGCCTGAATGTCAGCCTGGTCGTCAAGACTGGCAGTAGGTTCTCCAGAGTCCTTTGCCCTAGCCTTTTTTGATCCCGGATACCGGCACTGGCAGGACAACTGAGCAAGATGAAGATTCTAGCCAGTGACCAAAGAACATTTTTTTTTTTCCTTCAGGGCAAAGCCAACTGGCCCACAACACTATCAGCCTCCACTTTGGCTTCCTTGGCCCCAAGCTGAGAGAGCTGAGCCAACTGGCCTATGCAGACAGCTTCTAGCACTACCACGGCCTGATCTTTCCCCCTTGGAAATTTTCATTGTAATTACTCTGGCGTTTCACCACGATCAGGCTCTTGGCTATGTGGCAGGGAGCTGAACCTGGTGGGTAGGTACGCACACCTCTTTGGATGGACTCATGTGGGTAAAAGTCCTCCAGCTGTGTGCTCCGTCACTCAGGAGTGTTTGACTCTTTGGAACCCCATGGACTGCAGTAGGCTTTCTTGTCCTTCACTGTCTCCTGGAGTTTGCTCAAATTCACGTCCATTAAGTCGGTGATGCTATCCAACCACCTCATCCTCTGCCTCCCACTTCTCCTTTTGCCTTCACTGGTTCTCTTTTAAATTCAATCCCTCCCTGGTTTGGCCACAAGGGCACAGGCATTGCCAAGGTGATTTTATTATGTGTCTCTTGGAGTATATTGCCGTTTGGGTATGTAGTTCTGTTTTCTGGAATTATGACTTCTGGTAGAATTGGGGTTGATTTCTGGCTATCTATTGTTTTTCCAGCTGAAATGTCTTAATCCTGCACTTTGCCATTTCGGGAGGCTGAGTGAGGACACTCATCCTGCTCGGGGAAGGTCATTTTAGAGGGTGTTACTGCTCTCAGCTTTTCCTCCTGCCCAGCTGGCCGTTGTGAGATATGAAGCCAGAGGCGGATCACAGCTCTGATGGTCACTGATTGTAGGACTGCGGAACTATGGCTTGATTCTCTGAGCCTCTTTTTCCTCATCTGTAAGGTGGGAATAAAGATAAGACAAAAGAGATCATGTGAATCAAAGTAGGAGGTGATCTAGGGTATTTGTTCAATTAGTAAATGTCAAAGTAACTTCTTGCCAGAGTTCCCAGCCTTAGGGAGATCGTGGTCTCATGGGGGAAATGACATATTAATGGTCAACTAAGATACAGACTCATAAGTCCTACCAACAAGGAGAAATACAAAGTGTTACAAGAATACATGGGGATGAGGCTTAAATCAGTTTTGAGAGCTCATGGAGTGCTTTTTGGAGGAAGTGTAGGAAGATTTAGAGTTATTAATGGTGATGTTAGTTATGATTAGTCAAGTGCTTACTATGTGCTAGGTACAAGAGTAAGTACCTCATTTAAGTGTTATAATTGCATCTGTTTCATGGGGTCTTAATCTCCCTTCTACAGTTGAAGAAACCAGCTCAGAAAGGTTAAGTAACTTGCCCAAGGACACACAGCTAAAGTGGCATGTTCAGGCTTTGAAGCTAAGTTTGATCCCAGAACCCTTGCTTTTAACCAGAGCACCTCTGTTCATGCATGACCCAGCTTGAAACTGACCATTTGTGACTTCCTATTGTCCACAGGATAAAGACTACACTTCTTAACATGCCCCAAATCTCTTGCCCACTCCTCTGGTCTCACCCTTACGCTCCTCTCTGCCTTCAACCCCCATGACAGCCCCAGTAGCAGCTCATGAAAGATATATTCAGCTGAGAAGTCTGAGCTTGTCCTATGGGTAATAGGGAGCCATGGATGTTTTAAGCAGATTGAATGGCAGCAAAACAAAACCCGAGAAGGCCAGTGAGAAGAAGGTTGAAGCAACTCAGGTGGAGGTACAGGGAATCTGAATGAAGGGAGTGGATGGAGGGTAGGAGAAGGGTGAATTGTATTCAAGAGGCATTAAGCAGGTAGAATTAACAAATCTCAGTGACTGACTTTGTTGGGGAAAAATGAGTGAGAAGTCCAGGCTTATCCCCAGATTTATGGCTTGAATAACAAGGTAAAGTGCCAGCTGGTCTTAAAGAGCTGTGATCAATGCCTAACAGAAGCAAACAATATGTATAATTCTACCGTGTTTTCATTACTTGCAGGTAGAAGGGTCTCAGAAACTGTAAAGAAAAAAATTACCCTTTCTTGTCCCTTTCGTCCCTTCTCTTCCACTCCGGGGGTGGGAATTCACTGAAAGATGCACACACACACAAAATCCCTCTTTTCTACAACCCTGCCCTCCAGAACTGAACTGCAAACCCACACAGCATCAGCTCCAGATCAGGCAATCAGACAGTGCCCCAAAGTTAAGCTTTTAAACATTAAAATCAATCAAGCCCCAAAAATCTGACTTGAAGAGGTGTTTAAAAGAAGGCTGTTTAAAAGAGGCTGAGGTGAACAGAGAAAAACAACGTAAATTATTAAAGCAGAGTTTTCATGGTGCAGGAAGAATGTTCCAATAATGTCAGATTAAAAATGTAAATCTACTTACCTTCCAGATGATTTTTTTTTTTTTTTCAGTACTTGTGTTAACGTCTACTGCTTACCTGTTTGTCTATGAAAGAGTCTGTTACTTAGGGAAGGAGATCAGACCTAGGCATGCTGGAAACTGTCTCCCATTTATCACTGAGTGAATATCTCCTATCACTTTTGGCTTGTTAGTTAATTACTGTATAAATTTCCCTACTGAAATCTTACTTTAGGAAATCTTACTGAGTGTTGGGTTCTTTTCAGAATCCAAACACCAAATGTTCATAATGTTTAAAAAGACGCTTCCTTTCTTCTCTATTCATTTCCCTCCCTTCCTTCTTTTGGACCCTGTGGTGCATTTGTAATATTGAAATGACGACATTAAAATCACTTTTATCTCATTGACTTGGATGACTAGAATATAAGGTTAAGAGGGGTTGGGAACAAAATTATTTCGATGGAGAAACTGGGAGAAAAAAAGTTTCTCTCAAGTCAGTGATCTTCAAGTGAACTTACATTTAACAATGATGCCAGGAGAGCAGAGATGTCATGTGGTCATTCATCAGATAAAACATCTATTATCAGTTACCTTGAAAAGAAATATATTGTGAGCCCCAAATGCAAGCTACATATGAAATTTTAAAATTTCCACATTAAAGTAGTAACATACCAGTGGAGTTAATTTGAATATTATTTTATATAAACCTATACATCTAAATGGAGAAGGCAATGGCACCCCACTCCAGTACTCTTGCCTGGAAAATCCCATGGACAGAGGAGCCTGGTAGGCTGGAGTCCATGAGGTCGCTAAGAGTTGGACACGACTGAGCGACTTCACTTTCACCTTTCACTTTCATGCATTGGAGAAGGAAATGGTTACCCACTTCAGTATTCTTGCCTGGAGAATCCCAGGGACGGGGGAGCCTGGTGGGGTCGCACAGAGTCGGACACGACTGAAGCGACTTAGCAGCAGCAGCAGCAGCAGCATACATCTAAATACCTTATTTCAACCTATGGTCAGTGTAAATATTATTGAGATCTTTTACATTCTGTTTTGTACTGTCCCTGAAATTCAGTTTGGCTTTTTACTTAGCTTCTATCATAATAGTCACATTTCAAGTGCTCAGTATATCTACTTGGGGCTACAAGCAGCTAAAGGCTACCATATTGCACACCACAGATCTATTGTATACAATTCAATGACAGTTTTCCCTCTCAAACTGATAGCCCAAGAATAGATATATGCATTTAATAAATCTACCTTTTCCCCTCTTTCCAATTGAGAAAGAAAAAAAAAAATGTCTGTGACGAAAGCTGGCAACAAGGCCCAGTTAATAAATTTCAGGTTAAATTCTTTTTCATATAATTGTTCATTGGTTCCAGGCCTGATCACAAATGAAAAATAACTCTTTTAAGGGTGTAGACAACTTCATTCAAGGGGCAGTAAAACTGAGACATTAAATAACAAGCTGCATGTTTTTTCTAAATGAGGGGTAAAATTTTCATCCTTTCAGATGGTACAAATTTTTCATTTATAAATGTCAGAAGATCTCTCTTCCTCAAGCTACTGACTTTATTAAACATGAATTACAAGAACTGTGCTGGTTCCCANAAATAAATAACAAGCTGCATGTTTTTTCTAAATGAGGGGTAAAATTTTCATCCTTTCAGATGGTACAAATTTTTCATTTATAAATGTCAGAAGATCTCTCTTCCTCAAGCTACTGACTTTATTAAACATGAATTACAAGAACTGTGCTGGTTCCCAACAGTATTTTTCTGTAGATTAATCTGACAATTTAAAAATATATCTATACATTTGGCAGCTCTGGGATGACTTTAATTTCTAGCCGGGAGAACTCTCATACTCAGCATTTTTGGGGGTGTGGGAACTACTATAATTAGACGCATCCAGAAAAGTTTTCTGAGAGTTCAATAAATCAAGTTCCATTTGATGTGCTGAGCATTTTTACCTGTCTAGCCCCAAACCCAGTGAGCACATTACCTTTCAAACTGCTAACACCTTCTAAGTTTTATGAATAAGATGTTGTTTTGCTATAGAAGGCACCAAGGTTCAGAATGGTATTGTGGGAGTCCTTTGGAATCAAAAGGATCTGGCTTCAAATTTTGGTTTACTTTGTGGGTTATTTTGGACCAGTCACTTCTGCACCTCAGATTTCCCCATCTGTGCAAAAGGCATCATAACATTCAACTCAGAGATTGCTGTGAAGATAGATGCGATCATAAATATACAATGTTTGATGCAAACACTTGGTTAATGACAATTCTCTCCTACTGCCTTCCTCAGGCTAATGGGTGAGATTCAATAATGCTGAATGTTCACAGACTCGATGTTTACAGTAAGGTTTTTGCGTTAGTTATCTGTTGGTCTATAGCCAATTATCTCAATATTTAGTGCCTTAAAACAACAAACATATAATTTTCCAGTTTTCCTGGGTCAGGAATCTGGGCACAGTTAGCTGGGTTCCTCTGTTTAAGGTCTCTCATGAAGTTGTAGCCAAGCAGTCAGCTAAGGTTTGATCTCATCTGATGGCTTGACTGAGGGGAAGATTTGCCTCCAAGTTCAGTCATGTGATTGTTGGCGGGATTCAGTTGTTGGTGGGCTCATTGGATTGAGGGTCTTAGTACCTCACTAGCTGTCGCTAGTGGCCTTTACACTTCCTTGCCAACTGAATATTTCCGTAGTACAGTTTGGAAATTGGCAAGTGGTGGGGGAGACAGGGAGAGAAACAGAAAGAAACAGAAGCCTGAGTGTTGGTATGATCTAGGTGGCCCTAGTGGGAGAAGGCGATGGCACCCCACTCCAGCACTCTTGCCTGGAAAATCCCATGGACGGAGGAGCCTGGTAGGCTGCAGTCCATGGGGTCGCTAAGAGTCGGACACGACTGAGCGACTTCTCTTTCACTTTTCACTTTCATGCACTGGAGAAGGAAATGGCACCCCACTCCAGCACTCTTGCCTGGAAAATCCCAGGGACGGGGGAGCCTGACGGGCTGCTGTCTATGGGGTCGCATAGAGTTGGACACGACTGAAGTGACTTAGCAGCAGCAGCAGTAGTAAAGAACCCACCTGCTGATGCAGGAGACCTAAGAGATGTGGGTTTGATCCCTGGGTCAGGAACATATCTTGGAGAAGGGCGTGGCAACCCCCTCCAGTACTCTTGCCTGGAGAATCCCATGGACAGAGGAGACTGGAGGGCTATACTTCATAGGGCCACCAAGAATCAGGCCTGACTGAGTGACTGAGCACAGGTTTGGAATACTTTGGCTGTATTCTCTTTGTTAGAATTGAGTCACTAGATCCAGCAACATTCAAGGGAAGGAATGACGTAAAAGTGTGAATTCCAGGAAGTAGGATCATTGAGGGCCATCTCAGAGGTTGCCTACTGCNATAAGAGATGTGGGTTTGATCCCTGGGTCAGGAACATATCTTGGAGAAGGGCGTGGCAACCCCCTCCAGTACTCTTGCCTGGAGAATCCCATGGACAGAGGAGACTGGAGGGCTATACTTCATAGGGCCACCAAGAATCAGGCCTGACTGAGTGACTGAGCACAGGTTTGGAATACTTTGGCTGTATTCTCTTTGTTAGAATTGAGTCACTAGATCCAGCAACATTCAAGGGAAGGAATGACGTAAAAGTGTGAATTCCAGGAAGTAGGATCATTGAGGGCCATCTCAGAGGTTGCCTACTGCAGACATTTGAAGTTTTAACCTTCATGTTTCCTGGTATCACTTACCCCTCAAATGTAGGCCCTCAGCAAGTAATGCAAATAAGGGCTGAACAAATGAAGACTGTGAGTCAGAAACTGCAGAATGCCTCACATAGCCCTTATGATAAAGGACACTGTATCACACGTCAATCTGATGTCTGTCTGTCTCCCCAGTTAGACTGTGAGCTCTGTGAGTACCAGGAAAGGTGTGTTCACAGCAGCAAACCAGAGTCCAGAACAGTGTTTGACACAGTTCTCTCTCAACAACTGTCAAATAAGTGAGGGAATCGGTGAGTCCTCCTGCTTCATGCACCAAGCCCAGGAGGTGGGCACAAGTGTTACGCCCACTGCACAGGAAAATGACTCAGAGTAATCTGACTCTGAAAGACAGAGAAAGTGACTTTCTCAGCCTCACAGAGCTAGGAAGTGGTGGGGCCGAGGGGCCCACGTGTGCCACGCTGCTCCGAAGCCTTTGCGGAGTAGCTTACTTGACTTTGTGGAGTCATGCTAGTCGCGTGTGCGGGGAGACAATGAGCACACATTTCGGGAAGAGCGCAGTCATCTTCTTCCACCAGGCAGCCTCTCAGCTGGCAGGTTCCAGCATCCACTCCGTGTGGAGGGGAACGAGCCTTCAGTGACTGTATCCTCAAGCGAATTTCTGCTTTCTTCACATCCCCAAAGTGAAAAGTGAAAGTGAAGTCGCTCAGTCGTGTCCGACTCTTTGCGACCCCATGGACTGTAGCCTACCAGGCTTCGCCCATGGGATTCTCCAGGCAAGAGTACTGGAGTGGGTTACCATTTCCTTCTCCAGGGGATCTTCCCAACCCAGGGATCGAACCTGGGTCTCCCGCACTGGAGGCAGACACTTTAACCTCTGAGCCACCAAGGAAGCCCAGGAGGAACAAAAATCAGATGAATGACAGGGAGAGCATAGGGCGGGAAGGATAGCGCAAATGTGAAACTGTGAGCCAAGGAAATAACTGGGGGAGGAAGGGAGCGAGGCCATCTATCACCTCTCCGCATGATTTTTATGAAGCGAATGTCTACTAGTTTCTGGTAAACATTTTGTAAGTACTTTCTCTCCGTCTCTTTGGTGTCCCGCGGCTCTTCCTCTGCTTGTTAGTTCTACCCACATCTTTACTCTTCCTAGAGTTAAAAACTTTTTTTAAAGTCTGTATGTGGCCTAGGTGTTTTGGAAAAAAGGTGATGATAATGACAGCAATTTCAGAATAAACCATGATAACAATAAAACAAACATCTGAGTGCTTGCTAAGCAGCAGTCAAAATTCAAAGTGTTTTCCAATCATGCAGTCATTTGTAAGGTCCTATAGAATCATTGAGTCAATCCCCTGGATGGCTTTAAAGGCAGAAGTACTAGTTATCTATTGCTAAATAAAGAATCACCTGGAAGACAGTGGTTTAAAACAACAATACATACTTATGATCTCTGACAGTTTCTGTAGATCAGGAATTTGGGAGTGGCTGGGTGATTCCAGCTCAGGATTTCTTACAACAGCCGGTCAGATATTGGTCCAGGCACAGTTATCTGAGGGCTTGATTGAGACTGAAGGTTCTGCTGCCAAGATGGTTCATTCCAAGTTGGCAGGAAGCTCAGTCCCTCTCCCTGTGGGCCTATGCACAGGACTTCTTGAGTGTCCTCCCAACACAGTGGCTGACTTCATCCAGAGCAAGGGATCAGAGGGAGCAAGGAAGAAAGTGCTATGTCCTTTGTGATCCAGCCTTCCAGGGTACCCTCTGCCACTTCCACAATATCTACTGGTCACACTTGTCAGCCAGGCCAGTGTGGAAGGGATTATGGGAGGGGACTACATAAAGCACAGATACCAAAAGCCAAGGATCTCTGAGTGCCATCTTGGAGACTGGCTACCACAGCAGCTCCCTTGTAGTGTGAACTGTAACCACAACCACACCAGCATCTACTTTTTCTTGAGCAATTATTATGTGCAAGGTCCTGTGCAAAAGACTTCACTTAGCTCACTGAATCCTGACAGCTACCTAAGATCTAGGGTCTCTTATTATTCCCATTTTACAGATAAGGAAACTAAAGCTCAGAGAATCTAATCATTTGCCCAAAGTCACAGACTAGGAAGTGAAGAGAACTGGAGCACAGGTAAGAAGCTTATTCATTGGAAGGAATGATGCTGAAGCTGAAGCTTCGATACTCTGGCCACCTGATGCAAAAAGCCAATTCATTGGAAGAGGCCTTGATGCTGGGAAAGACTGAGGGCAAGAGGAGAAGGGGATGACAGAGAATGAGATGGTTGGATGGCATCACCGACTCAATGCACATGAGTTTGGGCAAACTCCAGGAGATAGTGAAAGACAGAGAAGCTTGACAAGTTGCAGCTCATGGGGTCACCAAGAGTCAAACATGACTTAGAGACTGAACAGTGAAGAAGAAGCTGAGTTCAAGTCTAGTTTGTGCTATTTTCATGTGTGATGTGGCTGCAGCTGCTGTGAGGAGTTGATGAGAAAAAGCATGAGAACTATAGATCATTCTACCAAAGACCACAGTGAGATGAAGTTCTTTCCTCCCTTCTTTGACAATGTGAAGCAATGTTTGAAGCACACATCCAAGCTCAGAGTGTCTCATTTTTGGTAAATAGAGCCATGAAGCACTCTGATTTTTATTTTTATGAAACCAACTGTAAAAAAAGACTTGGGATTGGCTGAGATCTGAACAATTAGCACTGGATCCTATTACATTTTCCGGAAGCTGATGGTCCTGTGCTTTTGATAGAATTCCAAAGAATTGGCAGAAAAGGCAGAGGAACCAGAGATCAAATTGCCAACATCCACTGGATCATAGAAAAAGCAAGAGAGTTCCAGAAAGACATCTACTTCTGCTTTATTAACTACAACAAAGCCTTTGACTGTGTGGATCACAGCAAAGTGTGGAAAATTCTGAAAGAGATGGGAATACCAGACCACTTAACCTGCCTCTTGAGAAATCGTATGCAGGTTAAGAAGCAACAGTTAGAATTGGACATGGAACAATGAACTTGTTCCAAACAGGAAAAAGAGTACATCAAGGCTGTATATTGTCACCCTGCTTATTTACCTTATATGCAGAGTACATCATGAGAAATGCTGGGCTGGATGAAGCACAAGCTGGAATCAAGATTGTCAGAGAAATCTCAATAACCTCAGATATGCAGATGACACCACCCTTGTGGCAGAAAGCAAAGAGGAATAAAAGAGCCTCTTGATGAAAGTGAAAGAGAGTGGAAAAGCTGACTTGAAACTCAACATTCAAAAAACTAAGATCATGGCATCCAGTCCCATCACTTCATGGCAAATAGATGGGGAAACAATGGAAACAGTGACTGACTTTTTTGGGGGGGCTCCCAATCACTGCAGATGGTGATTGCAGCCATGAAATTAAAAGATGTTTGCTCCTTGGAAGAAAAGCCATGACCAATTTAGACAGCATATTAAAAAACAGAGACATTACTTTGCTGACAAAGGTATGTCTAGTCAAAGCTATGGTTTTTCCTGTGGTCATGTTTGGATGTGAGAGTTGGGCCATAAAGAAAGCTGAGCGCTGAAGAACTAATGCTTTTGAACTGTGGTGTTGGAGAAGACTCTTGAGTCCCTTCCTCCTTCCATATTTCTAATGTTTGGAGGCAAATGAACAGCTGTAGGAGAAATTATTTGCCTTCTTTTGTATCATTATCAGAGGTCAGTGGCTTCATTACAACACACTTCCTTGAAAAATGTATGTACTCATACACACTTGAAATTTGCATAAAATATTGGGGGTTCTAAAATTCTCTGAAGCCCATGAGATGAGCACCCTAGTCCTCCTGGACCCCAGAAGAAAACCCCCAGATGCTAAATGTTTTGGAGAAATTTTTTGTGTTTTCCATATTTAACAAAGTACTTTGTAATATGGAACTTGCTCAGCTTGCCTACATGGCATCACATTTTCTCATTACCTTGAACCGTTGTCGTTATTTTTAAAATTTTGATCTGATCCACTTTAACCTTTATATTTCCAGCCTAGAGCAGATAACTAAAATGCAAAGACACCGAATCTCAGTATCCTCTGTGGTTTCTCCAGTTCATCTCAAATCTAATGTGGGCATCCCATCTACAACTTCCCTTACCAGCAGTTCCAGCACCCATGCCCTCCCAGCTCCTCCAAACAGGTATGGTTTATACATAGTAAAATGCACTTGCTTTAGGTGTGGGTTTTAGGGATGTAGTTCTCTAAGTTTTCACAAATGCATAACATTATGTATATGTTGCATACAATAACAGCCACCACCACTACCATAATTAAATTGCAGAACAGTCCACAATATTCCCGTGTGACCCTTTGCACTGGTCCTTCTTCCCCAGGCCAGATCCTGATGTCTACTGAGCTGACTTTGGTCCCTATGGCTTTGCTTCCCTCCCTGTCCTCATCCCTCATGTCTTATAAATGGAGTCATACAGAACGCCCCCTTGGAGCCTGGATTTTCTCCTAGCACACTTCTGAGATTCATTCATGTTGAGCCACTTGTGACTCAGTCGGTAAAGAATCTGCCTGCAAT
>SJYV01020857.1:31154-87448 GCA_006410875.1 Neotragus pygmaeus | reverse complement strand
CACGCACACGATAAGTAGACTTGTGTGACTGCCTGGTCAGAGGGGTGGCGAATATTTATTTCAGATAGGGTGGTTAGGGGTTCTGGAGATGGCTGCAGGGATGGGGTTCATCTGGGGAAGCATCTCTCAGCCTTGGTGCTGAGAGAGTTCTTTGTTGTTGGGGGGCAGTCCTTTGCATTGTAGGTTGTTTAGCAGCCCCACTGGTCCTTGGTGCCAGAAGCAGCCTCCCTTTCCCTGCCCCTGAGTTGTGACAACCAACAATCTCTCTAGCTGTTCCCACATTTCCCTTGAGGGCAGAATCAGCCCAGCTTGAGCACCCCAGTTGTGAACCCTGGGTCTGGTGTGAGCATTCCCCACCTTGCCATAGATCTGGAGCATTCTTAACTGCTCATCCTAAAAGTGTCTCCCAGATACAGCGATTCAGAGTGGTGTTCTCCTCCCAAGGGTCTCTTCATCATCAGGTTTCTGCTTTCTGTTTCTGCAACCCCACAAGTTCAATGTGAAAATAGGTTTTATCTAGAAATAGCCTCAGCCCTGACCTTTCGCTCCTGCTTCTTGCTCTTGTGTGATAGTGAAAGCAAGTGAAGCTGGAGATTGTGGATTTCATTCCCTTGGGAGAGACAGGCTGAGGAAGCAAGTAAAAGGCAGGTGGTGGGTGCCACTTAGTTCCCTGAAGACCTTTTATACTTGGGAGGTTCACTATCCCTGTGAGCTGGAGGAGAAGCACCCTGAAAGTTTGCCTTGGGAGCTGCGTGTTGAAATCTCACCCTGGAAGTCCCCCTGCCTCCACCCCACAGAGCTGTCATTGTTTCTCTCGGTTCCCCTTCCCTCCCCATGGTTCCTTCCCCCTTCCCATCAAAAGCTTTTACAACTGGAGTTCCTTCTCTAGGTGGGCGGGGGGATCGTCTGTACTAGTAGCCAGTGAGCTTTAGAGAAATTTGCAAATTTCTTGTACTTTCTTCTCTGAAGTCCTTTGAAAGTTAAGCTCTGCGTCACTTAGTAACTCTTGCATTCCTTTAAGACACTTTGCCTCCCAGCTGTCCAGCTCCTTTGTTCAGTGGTGGCCAGCCTTCCTTGAGTTTTTAGCTTCCTCCTCTCTTCAGAAGACCAGCACTGATGTGCAGTGTCTGCCGCTGTCTTCTTCTGTGTGTGAGTTCGCAGGGAGAAAGGAGCTACCGAGAGAGCAGTGCTAGGTTTGGACGGAGAGAAGTGTCCCTTATCTTCCATCAGACACGTGAGCCTCAAATCACACCCTCTCCCCAAAGGCTTCTTCAGGCCGGAGAGCCTTCCTGAGCCTGTGAGTCTTGTTTTCTTCCCTTTTGTCTCTGGGTAACTTGAAAACTCTTCTCGAAGCTGTATAGTATGTCCCCTACATGGGAATGGGTTCCATTCCAAGAGGGCATTTGTAAGTCCAATTTGTTCGTAAATTCAACAAAGTTAGCCTACGTACCCAACTAACAGAATCGGCTACGTAATACTGTTCTGTAATACATTTATAATACTTTTCACACAAATAACACATAAAAAACAAACACACAAAAATAAACGTTTTTAATCTTACAATACAGTGCCTTGAAAGGTGTAGTGTTAGTTGCTCAGTCCTGTCCGACTCTTTGTGACCCCATGGATTGCAGCCCTCCAGGCTCCTCTGTCCATGGAATTCTCCAGGCAAGAATACTGGAGTGGGTAGCTAAACCTGTCTGCAAGGAGATCTTCCTGACCCATACAGGGGCTGACATCAAATGGAGAGGCAAGAAGAGTTACTGACTGGAGGAGGGAGGCTGGGGGAAGATGGTAGAGCTGAAGGATTGTCAGCAATAGGAGACGGAAAGCAAGCTGCAATATCGCTCACAGCTAACATTGATGGCACAGGTCCTGGTTCCTTGTTGGAACTAGATGCACATTTGCATCTTTGAAAGTTTGCAACTTGAAGGTTCGTGTGTAGGGGACTTGTTGTCTTTGACTGTTCACTGGTGCGGTACCGGCTCTGTGCTCTAGGGTGGGCAGAGCTGTGTAGAACTTGTTCTTGGCCCTTGAAGACTTGAATGATCCAGTGATGGAAATGGGGTTGTTTACCTCTGTCATGATCTGGGAAGGGCAGAGGCGCTCCTCCAGCAAGTGGGGTTTTGGAGGTGTTGTGTTCCTAAATATGAGATATACTGATGGATCTATGACCTTCTTGAGAACGCAACTGTGTGGATGTTACAGGGCTTTGGCCAAACTGGATATCCAGTCATTGGGAATATTTAATGGCTGAGTCATTCTTTTCTTAAAATTTTTATTCTTATGTAACTTTTAAAGGTTACTTTTCATTTGCAGTTATTATAAAATATTGACTATATTCGCTATGTTGTACAATACATCCTTGTACACCCACTTACACCCACTGCCCCTCTGGTGACCACGAGTTTGTTCTCTGCCCCTGTGAGTCAGCTTCATTTATGTTATATTCACTAGTTGTGGTATTTTTTAGATCCACATATAAGTGATATCATATAGTATTTCTCTCTGTTTGACTTATTTCACTAAACATAATGCCCTCCAAGTTAGATGGGTCATTCTTGATAAGGTTTCAGAGGTGATGGTGCATGTCCTAGCTTGCTTCTTTAGCTATCCAGATAAAACTTTGGGGTAAATCTATTGGTATTCTAAGGTTCTTGTGACTCTAGGCTTATGAGATTCTAATGAGACATTTCTTCTGGGGCTGTAGGCAGCAATCTTCTTTATCTTGTCATACTTCCTACAGACACATATATGCTAAAGTAAAGTGAAAGTGAAATCGCTCAGCTGTGCCAACTCTTTGCAACCCCATGGACTATACAGTCCATGGAGTTCTCCAGGCCAGAATACTGGAGTAAATAGCCTGTCTCTTCTCCAGTGGATCTTCTTGACCCAGGAATCGAACTGGGATCTCCTGCATTGCAGGCTAGCACACACATATATATGATAAATATGTATGATTATATCATACAAATAAATATGTGTATTTATATATGTATAATATGCATATCTTGGTGTATATATACACATATCTTAGTGCATGTGTGTATATATATGTCTTTATATATATATTCACACACATACATATATGTGTGTATGTATATATTTATATATATCCTCCCTTTTTTAGTCTCTAATCTTACTAGATTGTAAACTCGTTAGTGGCTAGAATCATATGATAAATGTATATGTCATATTCCTTATTTCTTTTGTGGTGTCTAGGAGCATAATAATGGCTGCCAGTCACTGGAGGGTTCTCTACCTGGCAGGATGCCAAAACTACACACATATCATTTCATTATAATCTTCCTGAATTAAAAACATTATCAAAATAATACCTTGACTATATCTTATTATAAAAATTTCAAGCACAGTAGAAGTCATTGTAGTAAAACATTAACATCTTTCTTTATCCTCTGTTCACGTTTCTCATTTCTTTTCAAAGTTACTATTAACTGTCTGGTATGTCAGTTTAGTCCTTGTGGGTTTATACACACACATGCCATGTGCCCATGGAGTTAATGAGCTCATACGTGTCTCTATTTGTTGTTTTTTGACTTGCTTTTTGAAAATGTTGTATTTTATCAACTCTACTTTGAGATATATGCATTGGGCACACGTGCCTCCTGTTGTTTAGACATTTCATTTATTCCCAGGCACTTGGTATTTTCATTCACCTTCACTTGCCGTTCACTTTCTCAGTTTGTAAATGGCACTCTTTTGGCCTCTATCTTCGAAACAATATGTGATATATCTTCAAGCGCCTGACTTTAAAGTGCTTGGCTCATACTTTGCAAGAAAATATGGACCTAGACTTCCCTGGTGGTACAGTGGATAAGAATCTGCCTGCCAGTGCAGGGGAGATGGATTCAGTCCCTGGTCTAGGAAGATTTCACATGCCGCAGAGCAACTAAGCACATGTGCCACAGCTACTGAGCCCGCATGCCTGAGAGCTCATGGGCCACCGCTACGGAGCCTGCACGCCTGAGAGCTCATGGGCCACAATTATCAAGCTCTCATGTTATAACTACTGAAGCCCGTGGGCCTAGAGCCTGTGTTCCACAGAAAGACAAGCCACCACCATGAGAAGCTGGTGCCCTGCAATGAAGAGTAGCCCTTGCTTGCTGCAGCTGGAGAAAGCCCATGCATAGCAAAGAGGACCCAGGATAACCCAAAATAAATAAATTAACTAAGAAAGAAAATATGGAATTGTAGTCATTCTCCAGTGACAGATACTTGCTTCACTATTTTCATATTTATGTAGTTTCCTTGCCTTTTGTATATACACAATAATTTTTCATTTCAGTGCAAAATTTTAGTGTCGTATTTTAAAAGGCTTTCTAAATAGCAGGTAAATTCAGCCTCTGCATTTCCAACAAGACATAATACTGGATGGAAATGATGACACACGTTAGCGCCTGTGACCAAGTTCTCCCAGGCCCTGAGAGTGACCAGTAGATCACAGCTTCTGTTTATTCTGTGCTTTTGTAAGTTGTTGTTGGCTATTGGGCACCTCTTAAGTTCAGAGTTGTTGCAGTATTAAANGACACACGTTAGCGCCTGTGACCAAGTTCTCCCAGGCCCTGAGAGTGACCAGTAGATCACAGCTTCTGTTTATTCTGTGCTTTTGTAAGTTGTTGTTGGCTATTGGGCACCTCTTAAGTTCAGAGTTGTTGCAGTTTTAAAGGTAAATTAGGCACATCCTCATTTCAGAGATGTTCCAATATCAAAGGTATGTGTCTTCTTGGCCATCTTTCTTTTAGTTTTTCTGTAACTATGCATTCTTTTAAAAACAGCTTTAAAAACATGTGGTATATGTCAGTACCATGATTTTTTTCATGTGTCTGCCGATGAATCCTATTTCATTTTCACAGCATTCATTTAGGTAGACAGTATGCTCTGCCATTGTGGAGATGGGAGAACTGGAAGACTAAAGAAATTTCCCAGCCCTGCAGCCAGGAAGAGGTGGTTTCAGGTTTCACATGTAGATCTGCCCAACTCAAACCTGTGCTCTTGACTGCAGGCTCTACTGCACTGGCATTGAGTAGACATTCAAATTCATGTGTGT
Source organism: Neotragus pygmaeus (assembly GCA_006410875.1). Lineage (NCBI taxonomy): Eukaryota > Metazoa > Chordata > Mammalia > Artiodactyla > Bovidae > Neotragus > Neotragus pygmaeus. The sequence continues at coordinate 82,380 of SJYV01020857.1, read as the reverse complement.
TGGAAGAAGGAGGTGTACTCCTAGATGGTGCTGGAGAGTTCTGTCATTGGTTAGTGGTCAGTATTGATTCCTTGCTTATTATGTTAGATAGAATAATCTGTTGGAGAGCCATTGATCAGGAGACAACTCAAGTTGTTTTTATTCAAGTGGCCTGTTCTCAGCAGAATGAAATTGACATTTTGCTTGTCCCCCCTATGGAGGACTAGTTGTTATAGGCATTTAAAGTGGCTTTTGTAGAGATTTTCTTTATTAAAAGAAACAATAGCAACAATAAACAAATTATTTCAGCCCCATGAGACTTGTCTTTGAATGTATTCATGATGGAGATGTTTTCCTCCCTTTGGTGGAAATATTTTGTTGGAATACCAACCAAAAGGAATTTCTTTTTGGTCAGTACTTCCTTCAAGTAGCACTGGCTGCCAAAGAGAAGTGCCCACTGTTTATAAAAATCTAAAAATAGATTTTTAAGACAAAAATATAGTCCTGATTATAATGCCTCGTATAGAAAGAAAACTTTAAGTTTGATCTTTCTCACTCTGAGGTTAAGCTGGTATGGTTCATTTTATTTTTATTTTTATTTTTTGGTATGGTTCAAATATGGGAGAACTTTTTCTGAACCAGTCATTGGTGTTATTTGTTGTGGAAGGTGAAATGTCAATGTACTGCACCAGAAAGAAATCATAGCTGGAAAGAATTTGCCCCATTTTGTTACCTCAAACCAGGGGGCTCTTATGGGTAGCAGGTCCTGGCTTGTGAAGAAATTACACTGCAGGTCTGAAAGGTGTTAATAACTACAGGCAGACCATAGTAAGCTTCAGGATTCCAAACCCTCACTCCTCAGTTCTCTCCTGAAACCTGTCTCTCTTTTTAATGAGTCTTTGTGCTACCAGGGGACTGTAAACTGGGTGAATTTGCAGGTGCTCAAGTCCAGCTGTGGTTTTTGATAGGCAACATGGCGAGACTGAAGACCAGGGTTGACTCGGGCCTGGAGGGAGGCTACTGAGAGGGGGGACAGCCAGTTAGCTGCCTCTGGAACTGGGTGCTGGAGGGGCATGGCCCATATGAATAACTCGATTTAGAAGACGTGCCGACCCAAGGTGCCAGCGTTCCGTGTGGGACACTCCTGTGTCTGTTGGCAGAGAGAAATGAAAACATAAAAGGTGTGTAATTTTATTGCATTAAAAATGTGTTCTCGTTATTATAAGGCCCAGTGAGGTTAGCTTTGGGGATATCTCAAGTGTGCTGTCTTTGATGGCCTTACTGGAACATTTTTCTTCAGCTTCTGCCTTGAATCAGGGCAGTGTTCTCTAGGAGAACTAATTGGACATGGCTGAGAAGTGAGCCCTCCTGACACTTGTAGCTCCACAGTCAGCTGAAAAAGTAACCTTCTCAATTGGTTTGGAAAGTGCTAAATTTAGCTTGTTTTTTATTATAAAAATAAAGATGGGGGAGTTTGGGGACGATGGAAGGGTGATTCGTAGCAGGGGGTGTTTCACTAGTAAAAACTTCATCAGCAAAAAATCCAAAGCTATGAAAAATGATTGATGCTAAGAGAAACCAGAACAGAACTGAATGGGGGCTTGTTCAAAAGCAGATTTTATAAAATTTGATTAAAAGGCATGATAGGAGGAAGCTCAGCTGGCAGGGGTGTGGCATGGCAAGACTGTAAAGAGCGGACGGTAATTGCTGTAGAAGAGAAAGGCTCATCAAGAATAATCTACAGTAATTAAAGATTGAACTAACCTTGTAAGTGTTAGAGAGAAGCGATAAACATCTGTGGAACCTATGAAGGGCAGCAGCAATGTAGTAGGGGAAGATTTAGCATGCCCAGAATTCATCTGTGTTACCCAAGCTGATGATAATGACGATCCAGGAAAAGCTAACAGGTGTCAAAAATATACTAAGGGTGCTTGATTTTTTGAATAAGAAACATACCAGAGAAATTGGGAGTTGGACTCTATATTCAGGGAAAGGAATATTGTCCATCACCGAGGGGGCCATCTCAGGACCTTTTGAAAGTACCCAGAAAGTGTAATTTAGCAATAATCCTGAGCAAAAGAAAGAACTCTCCCATTCTTGTGTGATTTGAATTCCACGAGGCAGGACTGGGTCATGCGTGTTTCTTTAGTGTCCATCTTATTTGCTGTTACAGTCCAGCGCCTGAGTCAGGGCTTGGCTTAGCGTCAGTCACACAATAGATCTCCTGTAAGTTACCTGGAAGGCACGGAGGTGATCGCTCCAGATAAGCGACTGTGACTTTGAAGAGGAGAAGCAGTTGAGGGAAGGAGGAAATTGAGATGTTGCCCTTTGGTGATGCATTGTTTCTGCTCTAGACTTTGAAACAGTCTCATTAGGCATCAAAGTCCTGCAGAGATCTTCATACCAGAGACGCCTGTGGCTTAAAAGAAAATGGAAAGAAAGAGCGCTTGTAGAGGAAAATGGACTATAGCAGTTTTAAAGTCCTGTGATAAATTAGACAAGTCTAGCATGTGGCATATAAAAAGGGTTTCTGACAGGTGAATGAAAACTGCTGTGCCTCTTAATTCCACTTGAAGGGAGTTTACACAGTTTACTTAACCAATATGAGAAGTTACTGGGAGGAAAGAGTTGAAAATAGTTCCGTCTCATGAAATATCAGTATTAAAAACGTTAAATAATAAGAAACTTAAGGTTATCTTCTGGCCTAATCTAAAAGGAAGTAAAACTTGCTACTGAGACAACACAAATGATTCGAGGAAGGAAGCGCATCAATCAGTATAATCTTAGAGGGAAGTGGAGGATGATAGAAATACATCAATTATAAGACCAAGTGTACAGCAAAATGTCGGTAACTCTTGTGAAAAAAATCACCCAGCTATTCTTCATAGGAGACGTAGTAAACTGCAGGAGACATAGAGTGAGAAGTTAGGGAAATAAAATCATATATGCCAAGGCTTCTTTCGCAGTATCAGATGAGTAATTGCATAGCATTAAGCAGTAAGATAGATAAACAGGGAGACTGCAAGTGGCAAAGGTTTCATTAAACAAGTATCTGATAATCCCATGTAAACAGACATGAAGAATTAGAGACATAATTAAAGAATGTTGAAGCTTTTTGGATAAAATTAGCGAGTGCTTGCCAAGTTTTGAAAGGTTAAAATATTTACAGAGTACCTAATTTTAACATTTCAAAGAAAAGGTCTGTGGGAATAGTGGTGTGTTAGTCAATCGTGTCCGACTCTTTTACGACCCTGAGGACTGTAGCCCACCAGGCTCCTCTGTCCATGGGATTCTCCAGGCAAGAATACTGGAGTGGGTAATCATTTGCTTCTCCAGGGGATTTTCTTGACCCAGGAATCAGACCCGGTCTCCTACATTGCAGGCAGATTCTTTACCAGCTGAGCCACCAAAATGTGCTGGTGACTCGATCGTGAGTGTCTGCAGTGAGGAGCGGTGGATGAGACGAGCGGTGGATGAGACAAGCGGCTTCCTCGGGACACCCCTATGGTGTCTTTTCTCCACACAGCTGCTCCCTGGGTTTGTGGAAGTGTTTGCTATCGGAAGCTTTGGGGATAAAATCCTCCCTGCTAATGAGATGAGAAGGTTGATTAAGCTTCGACTTGGGTTAAATCTGGCACCAGCGTCTGTGGGTGGGAATTTACAAGAGCAGTTTAAGGCTTGCCATATGGATATAAAAGGAGGCTTTGCAAAAGTGATTGAAAAGAAAAGGCTGTTTTTGCTTTTATATCTTAGAAAGCATTAGTATTATTTAAATTATTAGAAAACATTTTCTTGGTCGAGTATAGTGTATTTTCTCCTTAAAATGGTAGTATTATCGTGGGATTATGGTGTAAGAGCTTTGCTACTCACAATGTGGGTTTCCAGGCCAGCAGTATCAGCATCACCTGAATCGGAACCTGCATTTTAAGAAGATCCTTGAGCGATTCCGACTTGAATTAAAGTTTGAGATGCACTGATGTGGTCACTAAGAATACAGGCTTTCAAATAAACCAGCCTGGGTTGAAATCCCAACTCACTGCCTCAGCTTTGGCCAGGTTTCTTCAACTTTTTCCTGCCCACTGTGTCTTCATTTGTAAATAGGGATAATAAGGGACACCACCCTTATGGTGGAAAGTGGAGAAATAGTCTCTTAATGAGAGTGAAAGAGGAGAGTGAAAAAGTTGGCTTAAAACTCAACATTCAGAAAACTAAGATCTTGGCATCCAGTGCCATCACTTCATGGCAGATAGATGGGGAAACAGTGAAAACAGTGGCTGACTTCATTTTTCTGGGCTCCAAAATCACTGCAGATGTGATTGCAGCCATGAAATTAAAAAACACTCCTTGGAAGGAATGTTATGACCAAACTAGACAGCATATTAAAAAGGAGAGACATCACTTTGTCAACAAAGGTCTGTCTAGTCAAGGCTATGGTTTTTCCAGTGGTCATGTATGGATGTGAAAGTTGGACTATAAAGAAAGCTGAGCACTGAAGAACTGATGTTTTTGAACTGTGGTGTTGGAGAAGACTCTTGAGAGTCCCTTGGACTGCAAGGAGATCCAACCAGTCCATCCTAGAGGAGATCAGTCCTGGGTGTTCATTGAGGGACTGATATTGAAGCTGAAACTCCAGTTCTTTGGCCACTTGATGTGAAGAGCTGACTCATGTGAAAAGACCCTGATGCTGGGAAAGATTGAGGGCAAGAGGAGAAGGGGACGACAGAGGATGAGATGGTTGGATGACATCACTGACCCAATGGACATGGGTTTGGGTGAACTCTGGGAGTTGGTGATGGACAGGGAGGCCTGGCGTGCTGCAGTTTATGGGGTCTCAAAGAGTCGGACATGACTGAGCGACAGCTGAGCTGAACTGAATGGACCCTCCCAAGCAGAAATATTTGAATTGAGATAATACATGGGAGGCACTTAGCTTTTATTATTGCTCACTAATATAACTAAATGTTATTTAAAAAATTATCCAGGTTTATTGTAAAAATTTGGACAAGAATTTAGAAAAACATACCTTATAGTTCTGTGATCTAAAGAATGTTAATACATTGGTTTATTTTCTTTGATTTTTTATGTAGTTTTAATCATATGGAGAATATAATTTCATATCTGGCTTTTTCCACTTGTGAATACAGCATTGGCATTTTTCCTCGCTAAACTGATGTAGGAGAACAAATGGCCTAACATCCCAGACTGGCTGGGTGGATTCTTTTGATGTTGGCTATAAAAATTCTCTAAACCAATCAAACCAGCATTGTGCTTTTTCACAGCTTCTTTCCTTGTCAGTCCATGTGGGCTGCTCTTCCCTGCCCCATCTGATTTTACCTGATAGTCATTGAGGATCCTTCAGGAATCGTGTATGTGAAAGCAGCTGGTAATAGGTAAAATTCTGTACACATCTTTGTTACTGTAAGTGGGTGAGCTTGCCATGTAGGAAAAGCCCGGATGCATACTTACCAGTTGACTCCACAATCCACTTCTAGGACTTTATCCTCGTGAAATAGTTTGGGATGTATACAGAGACTCAGCTATGAGGATGTGTGTGTGAGCCTTGTTTTTAATGGTGAAAGGCTGGAAACTAATGTTCCTGCTGCTGCTTCTGCTGCTTAGTCACTTCAGTTGTGTCCGATTCTGTGTGACCCCATAGACGGCAGCCCACCAGGCTCCCCCGTCCCTGGGATTCTCCAGGCAAGAACACTGGAGTGGGTTGCCATTTCCTTCTCCAGTGCATGAAAGTGAAAAATGAAAGTGAAGTCGCTCAGTCGTGTCTGACCCTCAGCGACCCCATGGACTGCAGCCCACCAGGCTCCTCTGTCCATGGGATTTTCCGGGCAAGAGTACTGGAGTGGGGTGCCATTGCCTTCTCCAGTGCTTCCTAGAAGGGGTGGATTATCAGTGTGCTAGAATACTATGCAGACACTCAAAAAGGTGCTCTCCAATATTATACCCACTTGCTACAGGTGGCTATTGAAATTAGTTAAGATTAAATAAAGTGAAGAATCAAATTCTTCCATCACACCATGCAGGCATATTGCAAGTATGCTCAGTAACCCTATGTGGCTAGTGACTATTTTATTGGGCAGCTCAGATATTGGACTTTTTTTTATCATCACAGGAAGTTCTATCGGATGGCATCGCTTCCAAAGAAGAATTCTGTGGAAAGAGAGTTCTTAAGAAACAGAATGACTCAGATTTGTAGTATGTATGTTATTAAGTCCTCCGCTTGGTACTTGGGGCACAGCATAGCGTTTCTTCATTTTTCTAAATTCCGTCAAATCTGGCCTTGCTTGGCCTCACTCACCAAAAGCTAGAGATTTGATTTAAGTCAAACGTTGAATTCTGTAGGTATTCTCAAGACCCTGGGTGCCTGACCTGGTCGTTGCTGTTACTATTGCTTCTTTTTTTTTTTTTTTACTTTATTTTACTTTACAATACTCTATTGGCTTTGCCATACATCGACATGAATCCACCACAGGTGTACGCGAGCTCCCAATCCTGAAAGCTTTGGACCTTCTTGTCTGCCAGACACTTCAACTCACCCCTTCCCATAAATTAACTCTCCCCCATATTTTCCAGCAATGATTTACAAGGGTTAACATGCAGAGCAAGCCATTATACCCCTCCCCCATTCAGATGGGTGGGAAATGTTACCTAAGCGGAGGAAAAAAGACTGAAACCACGCTGCATTAGTAATCAGTTCGTTTGTATGCTCTGCCTTAGTCTGGTTTGCAGACCTTCCTGGATGCTGTGGAGGAGGGCTCTGTCATAATGGATCCTCCTCCCCATCCCTTCCAGCAGCATCAGGCCTCCCTCCAGGCACCCGCGCCTCTTCAGGAACCTGCTGTCTGCCTTGGCACGGGGGTGAACTGATAGAGAGGACCCTTGTGCTGATTTCCTTGGCAGATGGTATCTAAGCCTAAGTGATCCTGATTTCTTGCTGGATTTTTAGCCAATGATTCCTGCCAGCTTGACTGAGAAGGGTTTCCCAGCTTGTTCCTCCCCCCACAGCTAAATGCAGCCTTATGTCTGCAGTGTATACCCTTGCTTGCTGTCTGGTCTCACTGTTGATTGAAGCTATGCCTGTGTTTGTACAGAGTTTCAGAGAAAGCTTCCCATTCGCCTTTCAGAACTCTACTACTGATTTTCCCTGTCTAGAAAGCTTTCCTCCCTTAGTCCACTCGCAACACCGAGTGAATCTCACTTCTTTTTTTTTTTTTCCGCCCCAAACTTCACATGTGTATTTATTGTGAAATGATTAGCACAGTAAGTTTAGTTAACACTCATCACTTCACATAATTGCAGTTGTTTTTTTTTTCTTGTGGTGAGAACTTTTAAGTTGTACTCCCTTAGCAACTTTCAAATACACAGGACAGTATTGTTAACTGTGCTGTATATTACATCCCCAGGAGTTAAGAGTAAAACTGGAAGTTTGTTCCTTTTTGACCACTGTTCCGTTTTCCCCACTTCCCCACCCCACCCTCTGCCTCTGGCAAACGCTAGCCTTTTCGGTTTCTGTGAGTTCGGGTTTTTAAAGATTCCACATGTAGGTGAGCTCATATAGTGTTTGTTTTTCTCTGTCCGAACCTATTTCACATAGCATATGCCCCTAAGATCCATCCACATTTTCCCAGATAGCGTGATTTCCTCCTTTTTTTACGGCTGAATAATTTTCCGTAATCTCGCTTCTTAATGACTGCCTCTCTGTTGCTTCTGTTCATGTTGAATTTCACATGTGGCATTCTATTTATGCTTGTTCCCTATGCTTGACTGGTTCTTAAACCTAAATGATTATAAGACTAGCCTGGGTGTTTCGAAATACATACTTTTCAATTACATTAAATTCTGGGATCTCTCACACATCATAAAAGAACCAAGAATAATATAACAACTACAAATATACCTGTCACACAGATCTATCCGATTTTTAACATTTGCCATTTAGACTCTGATTTCTTAAAGAAAACTGTACTACAGATACTATCAAAGAGTGTCCCTCATCTCATGTCCTTCTCTTCTGCTCAGAGGTCACTATTATGCTCACGTTGGCATATAGCCTCTCTGTCCACGTTTGAATCTTGCCTCACATTTGTGTACATCTCTTTCCAATGCATAGTATTTTAAAGTAGACACAAGGTCATCATTCTGTGTGTACTTTTGCAACTTACTTTTTTCATTCTTGTAATTTTGAGGCTTATCCCTGTTACCACATTTTTTAAATTGCTCTAGGGTGTCTCATTGTATGAAGAGAGTAAAATTTGTTCACTCATCTTTTTTTGGCATATGAAAATTTATTACTGTCGTGTTTTCACGATAAAATAAAATTTCAGGATCATCAAAACTTATGATCTTGGTTTTTTCTTCTTGACTTTGTATAAGGCCAAAAAAGAGACATTGGCTCCTTGGACAACCTAAAGGGGGATGTTACCAACAGCATGACCTTTGCAACCAAGTCCAGCAGCCAGATCTTCATCATTTTTGTTGGTAAGATGCAAACAATCATTGTTGGGTACGAAGACTGAGATTTTATTTTATTTTTTATCTTTCTTGCTTTGCTGAACCCTGACACACTTCCTGATGATAGAATTTGGCTGTTTGGCTTCAACCCCTACTTTCCCAGCACAATTCCCTTTCAGTCATCTCTTAAGAGGGCATTTAGGTCGTGACCATCACCAGCCACACTGCAGTGAAAATCCTTGTGCACCAGAGCAGGACTTCATAATATTCTCAGAGTAGAATCTTGGATCAAAGGGTTTGCACATCCCCTGCCTGTCTCGATGTTGCTAGCTTACCCTCTGAACTGGCCCTACCCATGTGTACTGTCATTAGTGGTTTATGAGAGTACTTGCTTTCCCACATTTCTTCCAATATTGAGACTTGAGTTCTTAATTAGTTTCCCCAAGGCCCAAAGTGGTAACTTACTGTGGTTTCCATGGCCTTTCCTAGTGAGGGGAGTGTGGTAGGCTGGGCCAGGCCGCTCTNGAATGGCATTGAACCATGTATACTATCATGTAAGAAACGAAGTGCCAGTCCATGTTTGATACAGGATACAGGATGCTTGGGGCTGGTGCATGGGGATGATCCAGAGAGATGATATGGGGTGGGAGATGGGAGGGGGGTTCAGGATTGGGAGCTCGTATACACCCGTGGCTGATTCATGTGAATGTATGGCAAAACCAATACAGTATTGTAAAGTAAAATAAAATTTAAGAAATCTAATCAGAAAAAAAACAATCAAATTTTTTGTTAAAGAAGAATTATAGAGGTGTTTTTTAATGGATGGTGATGAAATCATTTTTTGTGATAAATTCCTTTGAATCCACTTAAAAATAATATCACTGCTTCATGTTAAATGTCAGTGTTTCCAACACACCAGAAATCATACCCTTTGCAACTCTTTAAATTTATATTTAAAATTTCTATATGTCAATTTAAAAATGTGTGAAGAGGGTACATAATTTTTCAAAATTATTTTAGGAAGTACATGAGATAAACTTTAAATGCTGCTTTTCTAGAACATGGAGTGTTTTGGAGCCAGACTGAGTCCTGAGGTTAGGAGACTTCACTGTTGCTGTGCTACAGACTTAGGCTGCTGGGCCCAGACAGTCAGAAGAGATGCCTTTATTCTTAACTATTCCTGTACTTAAATCTGTAGTACTGACCAGCAGCCAAGGAGATATCCCCGGGGCTCAATTCCACTAATACACATCTTAATGGAGACCAGATGAGCATCTTAAGACTACACGTCTCAAGACTGTGTGTTAGTCGTTCAGTGGTGTCGAAATCTTTGCGACTCCATGGACTGTAGCCTGCCAGATTCCTCTGTCCATGGGGATACTCCAGGCAAGAATACTAGAGTGGGTTGCCATTAGCTCCTCCAGGGGATCTTCCCAACCCAAGGATCGAACCCAGGTCTCCCACATTGCAGGCAGATTCTTTACTGTCTGAGCCACCAGGGAAAAGACATGTGCACAGTAATCACTGCATAGATATTGCTGTGAAAAACAGGTTGGAGTAGTACAGGTAAAGGATTTGCCAGGATCTTCAGAACAATTAAAAAATTAGAAGAATGATAATATCCATNTACTGTCTGAGCCACCAGGGAAAAGACATGTGCACAGTAATCACTGCATAGATATTGCTGTGAAAAACAGGTTGGAGTAGTACAGGTAAAGGATTTGCCAGGATCTTCAGAACAATTAAAAAATTAGAAGAATGATAATATCCATAAGTAGGAAAGACATTTTACATTTAACTGCATGGCATTTGGTGTGAAGTGGTAAAATAAGCTGATTTTTTTTTTTAATGAGCAGAATTTATAATATTTAAAAATAGAAATATATAGAAATTAGATAAATTGGCAAGAAAGTAGGATATTTAAAAATTCAAATTTTAGGATTTTAAAACATTAATTTCAAGGTGCTCTATATGCCGACAACATGGCTGTAAACCAAAGAATGAGACAGATCAGAGTGTAGATCTCAGCACTGCCACAGATTAACCATCTCATCATGGCTAGTTATTTTCGTCTGTGAGGTGTTTCTTCATTGGTAGAATGGGGACATCTATGCTTGCTCAGTCACATCCTACTCTTTGTGACTCCATGGACTGCTCCTCTGTCCACAGAATTCTCCAGGCAAGAATACTGGAGTGGGTAGCGATTCCCTTCTCCAGGGAATCTTCCCAACCCAGGGATTGAACCCATGTCTCCTGCATTAGCTAAGGGGATTCTTTACCACTGAGCCACTAGGAAAGCCTCAAAATGGGAATGGTGGTGCCTGTATGAAGGATTATATTGTGACTAATTGACCTACTGTGCATAGGAACAGTTAACCATGTTCTTCTGCTTTTATCTCACCCCATATACTCACTATTCTCTCTTTTAGTCTTTGTTCTGTTCGTTTTCAGTTTCTTTAACCTTGTGTTCATTTTCTACTTTCTTTATACCTTTTCTCTTAGCACGCTATTTTAAAGTCAAGAATCTCAAGGAGGGGGCTCATAGTTGAAAAAAGATTCAATTCTCTTGACAACATGAACAAACGTATTTTGAAGCTAAATATGCTTTGGTCTGCTGAGTTCCACCTGATTTTTGGCTTGGGTGTTTTCTTTGTCATGTAAAATTTATTTGATATGAATCCTATGACCATTTTTTTTGGTAAGATATAAGAGTTAGTCTCCTTCAAAGGGAGGTAGTTTTCAACATGAATACTGCCCCAGTGTCAATCATGAATGGACAGCATTCTTCAGTTGTCACATATTTGCTATCAGCATTGGATTTGTTTCTCAGTTGAAGCCATCAAAGCTTTACATCTGCTCTGGTAAAGCACAGCTGTCAGAGGATCACCAGCTTTGTGCAGCTGAGCGTCCCACTCCTGTTGATGGTAATTTTGCAACCGTGTCTTCCATGTTGGCACCATGTTAATACATTATGTGCCGGGCACTCAGCTGTGACGTATACTAGAGCTGTGGAATAGAAATTCACCTGGGGACTCCCACTACAATTGACATGTGGAGCCATAAAAGAAAGGGTAATCCTAAAATAAGTGCAACTTATATTACCTGAATTGTTTCAGATACAGGGTCATCTAAAACAGGTGGCAGAANTGTGACGTATACTAGAGCTGTGGAATAGAAATTCACCTGGGGACTCCCACTACAATTGACATGTGGAGCCATAAAAGAAAGGGTAATCCTAAAATAAGTGCAACTTATATTACCTGAATTGTTTCAGATACAGGGTCATCTAAAACAGGTGGTAGAAATGTCCTGATAAGAAGGGAATACGGATGACTATTTCTGCAAATTGCAGCATCAAATGGCCTTGGTTACAAGGGGGACCCTCGGTGAGTCAGGGTCAGAAATGCAGTACTGGCCTGCCTCTGTGTGAGAACAGGGTGTTTTCCCCTGCCTTTCTATGCCAAAAGAAATGTGGATAATGTTCAAAGATCACTTGAACTCGGTGTAGGTTTTGCCTCAAGGCTGATCTCAGCATGCTCTCTTCTTCATTAGCATTTTTTACTTAAGCATAGTATAATACATAAATATAATATTAATACATAAATATAATACAAATAGATAAACACAATTCAACATATTATATTTAATTTTTTATATTCATCCTAATGTCAGACTTTATTTTTAGGGGCTCCAAAATTGCTGCAGATGGTGATTGCCCCCATGAAATTAAAAGACGTTTACTCCTCGGAAGGAAAGCTATGACCAACCTAGATAGCATATTGAAAAGCAGAGACATTACTTTGCCAACGAAAGTCTGTCTAGTAAAGGCTATGGTTTTTCCAGTGGTCATGTGTGGATGTGAGAGTTGGACTGTGAAGAAAGCCAAGCGCTGAAGAANGGGAAGGGTCCATTTGCAAACTCGTCTGGTGGTCAGCAGCATTTGTTTCCTGGCGGGCTGCTGGACTGAGGCATCGTTTTCTTACTGGCTATGGCTCACAGTTCCTTGGCATGTGGGTCCCTAGACGGCCTCTTGTTCCATCAAGTCAGCAAGAGAAAGGGGGGACCTACCATCTACTATAACATCCCATAAACCTTTGGTGTACTAGAAGCAAGCCACAGTCCTGTCCACGTTCAGGAGGAAATGATCACACAAAGACATGACGTCAGAAACCGTGGAGGGACCTGACCTTAAGAGTGTGTCTTGGCAGCCTGAATGGAAGGGGAGTTTGGGGGAGAATGGACGCATGTATGTGTATGCATGGATGAGTCCCTTTGCTGTCTACCTGAAACAGTCACAACATTGTTTGTTAACTGACTGGGCTTCTTTGGTGGCTCAGATGATAAAGAGTCTGCCTGCAATGCAGGAGACCTGGGTTCGATCCCTGGGCAGGAAGGATTCCCTGGAGAAGGGAGTGGCAACCCACCCCAGTATTCTTGCCTAGAAAATTCCGTGGACAGAGGAGCCTGGCAAGTTGCAGTCCATGGGATCGCAAAGAGTTGGACATGACTGAGCGACTAACATTTTCACTCTCAATACAAAATAAAAAAATTTTTAAAGAGCCAATTGAAAAATATGTCTTGATTTAAAACACCTTTTGAGTAATTCATAAATTATATAAAGTCAGCATAAACTTTTATTATTTTTTTCTAATTAAAGAATAATTGCATATGGCTAATTTATTTATTAAAGTTTTTTGTCTGTGTCCCAAGAACTCTAATTATGTCACATTTGAGAATAAATGGAAACAACAAATAAAATTTTTTCATAATTAAAAAAAGAGTGTGTCTGCCACTCTACCCTCTCATAATTTAATTATCTATGTATATGTGAACTCATTTCTGTAATGCTGCCAGCTCCTAAGGAGTAAGAGACACCTGCTCCCAGATGGGAAGGAGGTGCCTTGGAGCCGCGCTCATCTTTGCCTGGCCTTGGATCCTGGCCCTAGCCAGCCGTGGACTCTGTTTCACTGATTCACCTCGGCATCTGGCTGTATTCCTTGGCTGATCTCTATGTGAGGGACTTCCTGCTGCCTTTGTGTCCACGTTCCATGTCTCCAGGCTGATAGCCTAGCATCTGCTTGGGTGTCATGGAGGTTTGCAGCTTCTCTTCCATTCATTTGACCCTAGAATTTGACCCATTCTGCGCTTTATTACAGATGCTGCTTATATTGATGAATGTTACTTTCTGGCCACACCATTGCCTCTAGGTGCCGTCACTCATGTGGGTGCAAATTGAAAGCGTTATCCTGGTAGAAGAAGGCAGTGAGAGAATAAGCTGTGGGATATTTCACATGCTGATGGATTAGTACCCAGCCCTTCTCCCTGGGGGACACCAGTGTGCACAACAGGCCTCTGGAAGAAGGATGGAAATTCTAGCAGCTGTGTTCTCTCCACTTTTGTTTTCCCATGTTTCCTGAAATCAATTTTGTTACCTATAGTTTGTGACAGAGAAAAAATAAAATAAAAAGGCCCCATACCCTTTCCCCAAAGTCATCATGGGTTGATTGGCCTGCTGGGAGGAGAGGATTTAAAAAGTAATTAAGAGATGGTGGGTTAAAGAAAGTTAGCAAAAACCCCAACAATAATGATCAGTGGATGAACTGGTGTGCTAACAGTGTAATCTCTCGGCTTTGTAGGGTAGAGAGGTTTAAAGTCATGCCCTGATTCTTGGTGGGCGTGGGGGCAACGAAACCTCCAGCTGGGCTGGGCNAGTTAGCAAAAACCCCAACAATAATGATCAGTGGATGAACTGGTGTGCTAACAGTGTAATCTCTCGGCTTTGTAGGGTAGAGAGGTTTAAAGTCATGCCCTGATTCTTGGTGGGCGTGGGGGCAACGAAACCTCCAGCTGGGCTGGGCCAGACAGCTGGCATGGAAGAGGAGGACAGTAGGGGGGTTTTGAAAAAGTGGAGGCATACGAAACCAAAAGAAAGAACTTTTCTGTTGCTTGGATGTGCTGATGGTGATAGAAGTTTAGAGGAAGTAAGGACTTGGGTGCTCAGGATCAAGAGAACGGCCACTTAGGAGATGCCCTTGGCAGGGCTGGAGAATCAGTGGATGTAGAGAGGGGACCATTTTGATGTCAGAGTAGATGGAGTTGAACTGGTGCAGAATGGAGGGCTTACATTTTCCCAGTTCAGAGTACTGAAGGGAAGTCCAGGCCCTGAAGTGGAAATGGGAGTGATCTCACAGTTGAGGGGGCATCAGAGTAGAATAAGGTGATACTGACAATAAACGTGCCAGGTAATTCTTTAAACTTGTTAGTGAATCATATCATGGTAGAATTTGAATTTGCAGTTAAGAAAAACATAATCGTATGGTTTAATACTGTGAATCCAGAGATGTGGCGAGTCAGTGTCCTGGTGGGAAAAGGAAGGCTTAATGAAGCTGTCTTGGGATTTACAGGTGGTGAGGCTGGAAAGTTTCACCTCCACAGCAGGTAATGGGAAGTGGCTTGGGGGAGCCTCTGAAGGAAGTTATGTAGAGAAGAGAGGGAGTGAGGGTCATTGGAGAATGGACGAGGGATGTTTCCTGGAAACACTGACACAGACGCACTGAGGAATGAAGAGGTGATATATCGTGTGTACACTCCTTGCTCCTCTCCCAGGCCAGTGGATGGATTATGTTTCATTCATCATCAAGTTTACTGTGTTCGAGGCATTGTGTTAGGCACTTGGGGATTCGTAGTTGAATAACATAGTCTTCTTTCCAGGAGCTCAACAAAGTGCATTTGGGAAACACATCTTCGGTATTTGAGATTCTGTTGAGATGAATGAGACTTCATTCCTAGAAGATCATAGGTTGATTTCTTAGCCTCTTGGTGTAACCTAAGCAGGAGGTGCTTCCCAGGTGGCTCAGTGGTTAAAAAAAAAAAAAGAAGGAAAGAAAATCCACCTGCAGTGCAGGAGATGCAGGGTTGAGGGTTCGATCCCTGGGTTGGAAAGATATGGCAACCTACTCCAGTATTCTTGCCTGGGAAGTCCCGTGGACAGAGGAGCCTGGTGGCCTACAGTCCAGGGTTTGCAAAGAGTTGGACAGACTGAAGTGACTGAATGAATGAAAACTGGAGGCACTGTTTACCCAGAGCAGGTCATTGAGCTGCAAAAGACAGTGTAAAGGTAAATTGATCACCAGCTGAGCCTGGCAGAGTCAGCTCATTGAAACATTTATATTTTAAACACCCGCTTGCTTGCTTACTTAGTCACTTCAGTCATTTCTGACTCTCTGTGACCCCATGGAGCATGGCCCACCAGGTTCCTCTGTACATGGGATTCTCCAGGCAAGAATACTGGAGTGGGTTGCCATTTCCTTCTCCAGTGATAAAGTATGAAGTGAGTAAAGTGAAGTCACTCAGTCATGTCCGACTGTTTGCAACCTTATGGACTGTAGCCTACCAGGGTCCTCCGTCCATGGGGTATTCCAGGCAAGAGTACTGGAGTGGGTTGCCATTGCCTTCTGTGTAAACACCCACACTCAGAGCTATTTCTCTAAACAGTCCATGGGTTAGAGGGAGGGAGAAGGATTCTTTAAGCTTAAAGGATTCCTTTAGCTCTGGATGGGGTCCTTGTACTTGGGCACCAGGAGGCAGGAGGTGTGGTTTTTTGCTGTGAGCATGCTGCAGCTGAGTGGGGCCAGGGAGTCCCAGACGGGACAGCCCCGTGGTAGAGTCCAGCCACAGGCCAGAGTGGGCAGAGGATGTTCCTGAAAATGCCAGGCTGTCTAGTTCCTTAGTTTCACTGCTTTGTCATCTTGGCTAGTTTTGGAGTCAACCAACCTATGACCTTTTTGACTTTGGGGTCTGTAGTTGCTTTAGTTTGTCCTGAGATTGATGGGTTGAAGGGTGCCAGGGTCTCTGCCAAGGTACTTTGTAGTCTGATGGCGCTCCTTTCCCGAGGGTGGGTAGAGATTAGTCCTCAGGCAGTGGGTAGTGTTAGAGTTGGACCTCTGGGTTAGCAGAGTTTGCTTGCTTGCTTGATTGACTTAACATCATTTGTCTTTTTTATTGCAGCCATTATAATTTTTTAAGATATAATTGACATATAATATATTAGTTTCAGGCATACAACATAATGATTTGATCTTGGTGTATGTTTTTAAATGATCATCACAATAAGTCTAATTAACACCCGTTACCACAGTTACCAATTGTTTTTCCTCTCACGATGATGACTTTTAAGATTTATTCTGTTAAAGACTTTTAAATATACAATACAGTGTTGTAAACTGTAGGCACTGTGCTGTACATTACATCCCCAGAATTTATTTATTTTGTAACTGGAGTGTGTATCTTTTGACCACTTTAACCCTTTTCACCCACCCTCAACCTTCTCCCTCTGGCCAACTACCAATCTGTTCAGAGTTCTTTTTTTTCCCCCTCTGTTTATAAGTGAGGTCATACAATATTAGTCTTTCTCTGTCAGACTTTTGTTTCACTTAGCAGAATGCCCTCAAGGTCTATCCATGTTGTTGCCAATGGCAGAATTTCTTTTTTGTAGCTGGATAATATTGTGTTATGTATATATACTATTAGAGCTTCTTCCCTGGTGACTCAGTGGTAAAGAATCCACCTGTTAACTACACTTACGCAAGGAGATATGGGTTTGACCCTTAGGTCAGGAAGATCCCCCAGAGAAGGAAATGGCAACCCACTCCAGTGTTCTTGCCTGGGAAATCCCATGGACAGGGGAGCCTGGCAGGCTCTGGCCCATGGGGTTGCTAAAGAGTTGCTCAGACACGACTTAGCTAACAAAACAACAATATATATTATATTTTCTTTATCTGTTCATCTGTGGGCACATAAGTTGCTTCCTTGCCTTGGTTGTTGAGAATAATGCTACAGTGAATGTGGGTGTGTGTGTATCTTTGCAAATTAGTGAGCTTTAGATGAGTGTTGAAACTGTGGGTGTCAGAGCTCTTTGTTTGTTTTAAGTTGTTGTCATTCATTTGCCTCTTCAGAAGTCATTAGGATAAGCAAAGTTATGTTGAGTCAAGCTAGTTCAAGTTCTTTCCTGTATATCATGCTTGAAAGAGAACTTACAATATACACCAGACCTCATAGCTCAGTGTAGAGAAGTATCGTGGTGGGTATGAGACGAGCTTCTTAAGCTGGTGACTGTCCCCTGGCGAGGGCTCTCCTAGGTCCTTGGTTTTCACTTGGCTCTCAGATCTGTCCTCTAACCTTCTTATTAGCCAACTGTTTATCAAGCTTTGTCAAGACTGTTTGAGAAAGGTTTCATATCCCTGCTCTAGAAATGTCTAAGCTGGTTTTGAATGTTCTGGTCTTTAAAATAACAAGGTGATGGAAAATTTTAAAAAACGGAGCCTCTTAATTGAGCCTTAATTCCTATGGAAGTAGTTTTATAAGATTTATAGCTGTGTTTAGTAGCTCTCTAATGATACCATCAATCTGCATAATGCTGATTATCCAGGCAATTCAAAGTAATTTATAGCTATATCTTCATTATCAAGTGGCAGATATTAGCCCCATTTTATTGCTGGGGGACTTGAGGCCTCTTTGACCCCCAAAAAATCAAATAACAGGGGAGGAATTAATTGAACTCCATTTTCAAGATTTTGTGGCATTTTCCCTCTCCTTGTCACCTCTGTGTTTATAAGGACGAGTGTCCTCTTATTAGGGAGCTAAACTGCTGGCTGGTTAGTTAACTGGTTTGNCCATCCACCAAAAAATCAAATAACAGGGGAGGAATTAATTGAACTCCATTTTCAAGATTTTGTGGCATTTTCCCTCTCCTTGTCACCTCTGTGTTTATAAGGACGAGTGTCCTCTTATTAGGGAGCTAAACTGCTGGCTGGTTAGTTAACTGGTTTGAGTTACTCTTTTTGGAAATGGGATTACTGTTTGTTTTTACATATATATAATGGAAATGCTAGTTCACTTGGCTCTCCCACTGGGAAGGTTAATGAATGAACGTGAACTTTGTTAAACAGTTTGGGAGAATGACAGGATGAGAAATGGTATTTTGTTAATGATAAACTTGGGTTCTGCTTTTGGGCCTCACGCGAGCATTTTCCAGTTTCCCAAATGTGAAAGCCTCGGGCGCTGATAAAGCTTAGTCTACTTACTTTCTGTCTAACCCAGCCAAGGACGTCTTTTAGACTATTCCAGTACGAAGCAGATGTTTTGAAATAGCTTGCTACCAAATTGCAATTAATAATTTGTAGTTTTTATAACTGTGAGAGATTCCATTTGAAGGAAGTAGTTATCGTTACCACACTAATGTGTTTTGATTTCAGCCAAGAACAAAGATATCTGATGTGCAAATTGCCCAGGATTTAAACAAATGGACCAGTTTGGTTGGTCCTTCTGAATTAGTCCTGTAAGTATTCGGTATCCCCAGCTCTCTGCGGACACCAGTTTGGGAGCGATTGTTGAAGGCCTTGAGCCACTGCTGACCTCAGGAAAGTCGGGGCATTATCATTTGGCTTTTCGTTTTCAAATTAGTTGAGAAATTTCATACACAAAGAAAAAGGAAAAAAATGTAGAAAATCTTTCTCTTTGGGGCCCAAGGTCTACCTAGAGCTGTGCCCAGGGGCTATTAGTTCTATTTTCTCCACTTTCATCGTCACTAGGTCACCCCATTGGAGATGCGGGAGGAATTGAGAAGGCAGAGCCAATGGCAGGGAGGATTTTGCCATGAGAGCAAGGACTCTGCAGACGGAGTAACTTGGGACCGGACCCCAGCTCTCTGTTTCTCAGCTATGTGACCTTGACTTTATTTAACCTCTCTGGTCTCAGTTTTTCCATCTGCAACATGGAGGCAATAGCTGCCTCAGTGGATTGTTAGGAGGACTAAATGGAATGTTGTTGTTGTTTAGTTGCTAAGTCATGTCTGACTCTTTACGACCCCACGGACTGCAGCACACCAGGCTTCCCTGTCCTTCACAACCTCCTGGAGTTTGCTCAAACTCATGTCCATTGAGTCGGTGATGCCATCCAACCATCTCATCCTCTATCACCCCCTTCTCCTCCGGCCTTCAATTTTTCCCAGCGTCTGGGTCTTTTCCAGTGAGTTGGCTCTTCACATGAGGTGGCCAAAGTATTGGAGCTTCAGCTTCAGCATCAGTCCTTCCAATGAATATTCAGNTCTATCACCCCCTTCTCCTCCGGCCTTCAATTTTTCCCAGCGTCTGGGTCTTTTCCAGTGAGTTGGCTCTTCACATGAGGTGGCCAAAGTATTGGAGCTTCAGCTTCAGCATCAGTCCTTCCAATGAATATTCAGGCTTGATTCCCTTTAGGATCTACTGGTTTGATCTCCTTGCAGTCCAAGGGATTCTCAAGAGTCTTCTCCAGCACCACAATTCAAAAGCATTGATTTTTCAGCACTCAGCCTTTTTGATGGTCCAGCCCTCAATTAAAAACTGGTGTCTTAGGCTAGAACCTAAGAGGCTTGTAAAATTGTTAAGAACAGAAAGTAACTCCTGGAGACCTCAGATCCTATTGGCAAGTGTACATACTGTTTAAAAGGTTTGTTTTCACATCCTCATATTTTTTAAAAATATACTTCTCTGATGTTCCTTTGGGGCTTCCCTGGTGGCTCAGGTGGTAAAGAATCCACCTGCATTGCAGGAGACCTGGGTTCGATCCCTGGGTTGGGAAGATCCCCTGGAGAAGGAAGTGGCAACTCACTCCAGTATTCTTGGCTGGAGAATCCCATGGACAGAGGAGGCTGGTGGGCTGCAGCACATGGGGTTGCAAAGAGTCAGACACGACTGATATGTTCCTTTAGATGGTGCTAATCCTGTGACCTTTGCCCCTCCCTTTGGGGAGGGAAGTCAGTTTCGGTGGGGCCCTTTCTTGGCCTGCAGTTTGCCAAAGCCACCATTGGCATGGATGTCCCCTGGCAGGATGGCCTTGGGAATCCAAGGACATTAGCATCTCCGGCCAGGTTGGCATTGCCCTGGCTGTCACTGTGAACGGGAGCCTATGGCAGCACTGCTCAGCCCAGGCTGCAGGTGTGCCTGCGGGTGGGTGTTTGAGGCTCACTTTGGCTGCATGTCAGAATCGCTGCATTTCCCACCCTTGGGAAAGGTCACTTCTTACTTGGCCTCATGACCTAGGAGTTGGAGTTCCCCAGTCCTTCCAGCACCAGTCTTGCTTCCTTAGCTGCTCTGAGTTGAAGTGAAGTGAAAGTGCTCAGTCGTGTCCGACTCTTTGCGACCCCATGGACTGTAGCCTACCAGGCTCCTCTGTCCGTGGGATTTTCCAGGCAAGAGTACTGGAGTGGGTTGCCGTGAAGTAATTAGGCCATATTCAGGGCCTCTTTGAAGCCTAGGACCATATCTACCCTATATTGAGTGTACTGGGTTAAATAAAATATATTATCAAAATGAGTTTTACCTGTTCCTTTTACTGTTTTGTTAATGCAGCTACTAGAAGCATTTACACTACATGTGTGGTCTGATGGTGCTTCTATTGGATGATGCTGGTCACAGCCCTCTCCCTGTATCTAGGTCTTAAACGGCGCGGTCCTGTATGGATTTTATGGTGAGCTGAGTGCTGGGGGCAGAGGTGGGCATGAGGTGCTATTATTGGCTAGTGTAGCTTCCACACGGTGAGAGCTAGATTCCTGTAAAGGGGTGTACCCAAAAAGATACGTCTACCCAGAGCCTGCGAATGTGACCTTAATTTGGAATAAGTGTCATTGTAGGTATAATTAGGATCTGGAGATCTCATCCTGGATACCCAAGTGGGTTCTGAATCAAAAGCTTAGAAGAAGAAGAAAGAAGGCTGTGTGAAGACAAAGGCAGAGATCACAGTGCTGGGTCTCCAGTCTAAGAAGCACCAGGGCTTGACTGCTGGCAGCCACCCGGGGGTGGGAGAGAGGCGTGGAGTGGCTTCTTCCACAGAGCCTGTAGAGGGAACCACCCTACCAGTGCCTTGATTCTGGACATTTGTCCTCCCTCCAGAATTGCGAGAGAATACGCTTCCATTGCTATAAGCCACCCATGTTGTGGAAGTTACAGCAGCTCTGGGGAATTAATAATACACAGGGGAGTTGGCAAGCCCACTATAGTGCTGGGAGTGAGCAAGGAGTTCCCTGAAAGAACTGGAAGAAACCAGTGCAAAACCAGGCTGGGTGTTAAACGTCTTGCCATCACGGGCCACTGCTCCACCCTACAGAATTACTCTGGAAATTAAAAGGGACAGTATAGACAGAGAGTGCCTAGTACAGCTTCCGCAGTGAAGGACATTTTCATTGTTAATGCTGAAAGGCACTCTGCCATTGACCTTGAAGATGAATTGGAGGGAGGCCGCCTTTGGGCCAGTAATCCTCATAGTCTGGAGATACTTAAGAGTTCAGGCATTTTGTTTATGGCTTGTGAGGCTGTCCTCTTGGTTTTTTGGTTATTTTCTTATTTGTTTTGTTGGCTAAGGGGAGAGGAGGACCGATTTGCTAATTATGCAGCTTTTTTTTTTTCCTTCTCAATGAGAAATCTGTCTTTTTGGTGCTCATTAAATGCTCTAATTGGATTCCTTATTTTTGGGAAAACAACATGATATGCTGGTTTACCGAGACATTTAGGTCTCCCACCAGCGATTTTAGAAGGGGCCTCACACTAATTACAACAAAGGGGAAGAGAAAGAATATTCAATGACTATCTATAGTGCATCAGATATTTTTGCACAGTTATTTCACTTCATCCTCATGGTAAGCCTGGAAGATGGGTGTTATCCTCTGGTTAGGCTTTCAGCATCAAGACATCTTTTCTCTGAGCACATGGTTCCATCACAGCTGGACGCCTGATCCGGACTGCTTTGGTTGGATGGCAATTGGGTGGGGTGGCTGTAGGTGTCCCTCTGGGTCCCTTCCCCATGACGCCCACACCCAAGCAGGCCAGGAGCAATCCCTGCTGAGTGGGTTTCAGAAATTGTTTTTGTTTATTTGGTGCTTCCCTCCAGCTCCCTCTCTGATTCCACGGATTCGCCATTGCATTTGTCGCTGGAGTTTGTGACCTCTGGTATTTTGAGTTTTTCCTTGCAGATGAGTGAGGAGACAGAGGGGGCTCTGTGGGAGACGGTGTTTGTGCAGCTCCTGGGGGGTGTCCTTGCTGCGATGTGGAGACTTTGGGGAGGATGGGACCTCAGTGCTCAGAGGTGCGCCTGTTAGCATTTGGGCTCTGTGGAGGCAGGGGTGCTAGGTCCTCTGGGGCATTCCTGTTATGGTGTGTCCA
The DNA here is from genome assembly GCA_006410875.1 of Neotragus pygmaeus. Lineage (NCBI taxonomy): Eukaryota > Metazoa > Chordata > Mammalia > Artiodactyla > Bovidae > Neotragus > Neotragus pygmaeus. The sequence continues at coordinate 59,746 of SJYV01020857.1, read as the reverse complement.
AGTGGAGAGGGGCCAAGCCCCGATGCTGGCGTCTGGAGGGACGCATATTTGAGAGGAGAGTTGTACTGGTGAGTTCACGGAAGAATGTTACCCTTTGCAGAAGAGATGTTCACATACCAAACATTTGTTGATGCCCACAAGGATCCACATCCACCACGACAAGACCAAAATCTTTGCTCGTTCCAGAACCGTTCCTGGTGCAGCTGGCATGGACCTTACTATCTCAGGGAAGAGGCTCAGTTCTCATTACTGCTGTGTTATGTTAGCAAGAAAATACCATCATTACTGCCGCTTTAAGGGATCTTCTCCTTAAAACCCTTTCACGGGAAAATGTCTCTACAGACACAGTAGCTAAACTGGGCACTTGTTAGCTAGTGGTCAGGGTGTGGAATTTATTTAGAGTTAGACACCCTATCCCCAGTCCTGGTTCTACTTCGTGTTCTCTGTGTGACTTTGACGTGAGTATGTGCTCAGTCATGCCCAACTCTTTGCGACCCTGTGAACTGCAGCCCACCAGGCCCCTCTGCTCATGGAATTTTCCAGGCAGGAATGCTGGAGGTGGCTGCAGGTGAGTTCTTCACCTCTGAGCTACCTGGGAATCCATGTGACCTTGAACTAGTTAGGCTTTCTCTGCCTGTTTGCTCATCTATAAAATGGAAGATGAAAATGGCTAGCTCTCAGAGTGCGTGGGATTTTCTTGACAGCTGTACCGTAGGGTTGCTGTAACAAATGACCACAGACTGTCCGGCTTACAGCAAGAATGTAAGAATGTGTTCTCCCACAGACCTGTTGTCTCGAAGAGCGAATTCATCACAGCAGCAGGGTCTCGTCCTTCTGGAGGCTCTGAGAGACGCCTGTGCCCCAGCGTCTCCTGGCTTTTGGTGGTCGCCGGCCACTCCAGGCACTCTTGGCTTGCAGCCATACCACTCCCATCTCTGCCTCCATCTTTATATGGCCTTCTTCCCTGTGTCTCTCTCCAGATTGCCCTTTTATAAGGATCCCAATCATTGGAATAGGGTGCACTCTGACCCCAGTACCAGCCCCCGGTGGTACAGTAGTAAAGAGTCTGCCTTCAGTGCAGGAGAGGCAAGAGACGTGGGTTCCACCCCTGGGTCGGGAAGATCCCCTGGAGAAGGGCATGGCAACCCACTGCAGTATTCTTGCCTAGAGAATCCCATGGACAGAGGAGTCTGCTGGGCTACAGTCCATGGGATTGCAAAGAGCTGGACGCGACTAAGCAAGCATGGGCATTAAGCTGACCCACCATGACCTCTTCTTCACTTGATTACACCTGCAAAGAGCATCTTTCCAAATAAGGTCACATTCACAGGTCCTCGAGGTTAGAACTTGAACTCATCTTTTGGGCAGGGGGGCCACGATTCTACTCACTTCAGTAGCCTTGGCAAAATACTAACACAATATGCACACAGAGTGGGTCTTCAACAAGTAATAGTTTCCGTTACTCTTCTGAACAGTTTGGGAGAAACTTTGCGCACCTTTCTGACTGAATTTTGCTGTATTTTCAGGCCTTTGAGGTTTAGAGTATCAATAAAACCAGAGCATTTCTGTTGTTTTTTGGTAACGCACAGCTTTTCTTTGCAATATGATGCTCTTCTGGGGTATGTATAAGAGCTCCCATGCATCTCAATTATGGAATGCGTTTGGCATTTGGATTTTAAGTGACTTTGGCCCAGTGCTGTCAAGGTTTGCTTCGGGCACTTTTGTCTTGCTTAACGATGCAAAACAGAAAATGCTCACAAATAGTTACCCCAAAACGGGGCCTGTCGTTATTGCTTCTTTCACCTCCAGGGCCCCAGACTGCAGAAGCTTATTCACTGCGAGACAACGAGGGCTCTAAATCTCCCACTTCCATCTATTACATTTCATATTACACTCGAACTTGGCAAAATTAATTGTGGCCAAGGCAGGGAAGACAGGAAAAACCTGGTTTATCATATTTTGCAGGCTTTGTGAGGATCATAAATTTAAAGCATATAGGAATTGTATTTATTCCTGAGATTTCACAAATTTGTCATGCTCCCTTTCTCTGAGGATGACAAGTGCTTCAAGACAACAGAATCTCTGATTTGAAAGCAGAAAAGGAGGCGACCGTGGAGATGTTCCCAGGTGACTACAGAGCTGTCCCTGTCAAGCTTCTTTGGTTACATGGCTGTTGATAGCTAGACTATTAATGCAGGTTTGCTGGGGAAGCAAGCTGCTTTTGACCGTTGTCTCTCTTACATCAGCTCTTTTATAGCTGCAGATGTAGGAGTCAGATATCCTATGGAGCAATCATAAATTGATTGTGTGTGTGTGTGTGTGTGTGTGTGTGTGTGTAGCTTGTAGTAGCCTCTGACCGTATTTCATGAGTGTTCTTGTGTCTGGAACCTTGAGATGTAGGAATTCACATCTTGGAATTGGATTCCTCTTGAAGCTGCTTAAACTGGGACATTTATCTGTTACTGGATTTCACTGATAGCTCAGTAGCTTCCATCAGCAGGGAAATGCTCCCTACTTCAACCTGTTTGGACAGCGAAGGCACATATTCCAGTGAAATTCACTGAAATGTTGGGTTCTTCAAAGTCATAGTGAAGCAATGTTGAACAAATTGCTTTTATGGGGGAGCCCCTCCCACCCCGTGTGGCACAGCATGTGGGATCTTAGTTTCCAACGAGGGATCGAACCTGTGCCCCCTCCAGTGGAAGCGCTCAGTCTGAACTACTGGACTGCCAGGGAAGTCCCAGGATCATAGTGAAGCAGTTTTGGCCATAGAGTCTCAGTGGCTGCATCAACAGGAATGCAGCCTTGATTTGATGGTCTTTATTTCCCTTTCCAAAGGGAAATCCATGAAATGATTTTTTTTTTTTTAATCACAGAATGGTATCACTGTCAGTAACTCTGTAGCTCACTGGCTTGAATCTTTGTTGATAACTACCCATAGAAATGTATTTATTAAAAAAAAAAGCAACATATTTATATGTCCACACAAGCATTTTTACATAAACAATTCATAGCAATGTTATTCATTCTAGCCCCAAAGTGGAAACAACCCAAATATTCATCAGTGGATGAAGGGATAAATAAATGTATTACATGCAATGGAATATTATTCAGCTATAAAAAGGAATGATATGCTGATAAGTGCTGCACCGTGACTGAACCTTAAAAACATTATGCCAAGTGGTAGAAGTGAAGTGCAGTTTTCACTCAGTCGTGTCCAACTCTTTGTGACCCCAATGACCCCATGGACTGTAGCCCACCAGGCTCCTCCCTCCATGGGATTCTCCAGGCAAGAGTACTGGAGTGGGTTGCCATTTCCTTCTCCAGGGGATCTTCCCGACCCAGGGATCGAACCCGGGTCTCCTGCATTCCAGGAAGACGCTTTAACCTCTGAGCCACCAGGGAAGCAAGCCAGACACACAAGAACACATGTAGGATTCTGTTTATGTGAAATGTCCAGAATACCATGGAGACAGAAAGTAGATTGATGGTAAGCTCGGGTAAGAGTGGGAGTTGAGAGGAAATGGAGTGACTGCTCTTGGGTATGGGGTTTCCTTTTGGGGTGATGAAATGTTCTAAAATTGATGATGGTGCTGCTTGCCTATCTCTGAATGTAGTAAAAGCTGTACACTTGAAATAGGTGAATAGTTTGGCCTGTGAATTATGCCTCGATCAAACTTCAAAATCACATTTACTTCGCAAACTAGAACATTTGTGCAAAGCTGAATTCAGACTTATTCTTTCTGTGTCTGGTACATTCTGATTTATTCCAATCTATTCCATTCCATTTCTTTAAAAAGTTGCTGCACGTGACTCACCAAATCGATACCCTAATCCATACTTCTGTAGATGCCTCTCCCTTTGACAGATGAAAAAATCGAGTTCTGGGGCTTGAGAAGGGCATGCACAGGTCTTCTGATGCCCAGTCCACTGTGCTTGTCAAGATGTTGGGTGTTCTTTTTAAAAGAGTGAGCGGAATTTGGGGTTAAAAAAAAGTATTGGCCATGAATAGCTTCCTTGTAAACACCTTCTCTTGGGGCCTGGGGTGGTGGACGGTCCAGGACACAGAAATGGGCTGAGTGCAGCCTTGTATGGAGCCCAGTACCCAGTCCAGTACACACTGCACGGTCGTGGCTTATCCAGGAGGCCCTAATTTTTTCAGGGGAAGATGCTGTTTTTTTCTGAACATTGCAGAGTACAAATGTTAGAAACTCCTCCTCACTGCTTGGCTTCTAGTCCTTCTGAAAGTAAAATCTGAGATGGGGAATGATAGAAAATTAAGAACATACAAACAGACAGTTAGGGAAAAAAGAGGAGCTGGTTTCCCTCAAGGCTCTTGCATCAGCCAGCTGGTAGCAGTTGATTATGCCCTGAGTACACAGTCCCGGCCAGAGACGCAAAGAAAAGAGAATTTTTCCCTGGCAAAGGAAGGGGAGAGAGTGGCGAGTGGAGGTCCCTCAAAGGCCCAGTTAGTCCAGGTGTCTGGTCTCTTCACTACAGGCTACAGGATTAGTTTCTGAGCACCGAGGAGCTGAATCAACCCTGCTCCGTGCTCCCAGGTCTGTGAGAGGCTACTTCATGGGCAGGGCTATTTATTCACCAAGTTTTGCTCAACTTTTGACAGAGCAGTCTACCTCCTTGGTTAATTATGTACATAAATATTTGCTCCTTCCCAGCAGGACTGTTTCTTGTGTTAATAGGACTCACATGGATTCAAGGTTTTCTTTTCTCCCTCCTGCTGTGAATGTAGTGCTGGTAAAGGGGGCCCATCTCCAGGTCAGAACACCTCCAGTTTAGTTAGGGGTCTGGAGGAGGAGATGGCCTGTTTGTCCAGTGGTGTGACCTTCCATGGAATTCCTGCCTACCTAGGAGGGCCTCTGCCATTGAATTAACATTGGATGACAGTGGTGAGAGCCTGCTGTGCAGAGTTTCAATGTCAAATGGAGGTCTGTTTCTTGATCAAGGATTGATTTCCTCCCTGGCCTGATTGGGACTTCCCAGCTGGCGCTAGTGGTGAAGAACCCATCGGCCAATGCAGGAGACATAAGAGACGTGGGTACGATCCCTGGATGGGGAGGATCCCCTGGAGGAGAGCCTTGCAGTCTGCTCCAGTAATATTGCCTGTAAAATTCCATGGACAGAGGCGCCTGGTGGGCTACAGTCCATGGGCTTGCAAAGAGTTGGACAGGACTGAAGCTGCTTAGCATGCACGTGAACACACTGGCCTGATTGAGAAGGTAGCGGACAGGGATCATGCTGGAGGGAATCTGAGCAGCAACTATAAGTAATATTTCATTAAACAATAACAGAAATTGGTTTGGGTCTAAAGTCTCACTCAAATTCTGACCATTCCGGTTTACAGACTAAGATGCTGCTGAGACTGAGATGGGCCAGACCTGCCTCAAGTCCCAACTCCTCCATCTGCCCACTGTGCGACCTTGTGGATGTCTGCTTCCTTTCCCAGCCTCAGTTTCCTCATCTGTCAACTGCAGACAGTGATGTCCCAGCCTCATGGGATGATAGATGGTACATGCGTAGCACTTAGTGTGCAGAATGACCCATAATGTATGCTCTAAAGATGACAGCTGTTGATATGGATGGGTGGTGACTCTCTTACCCCCGTCTGGCAGATCAGGAGGCAGAGGTGCAGAGAGCTCATGTCACTTGCTCTGGATTCACAGCTCCAAAGGAATAGGGCTGAGACCTGTGTTCCGGTGTGTCTGACTCTGGATTTGTGCTTTCATCATGGTGTCCTCCTGGCTTATCAGCTAATTAAGGGGGTTGTGTTTAGAGAAGCCACCTGGTGATGAACTCTGGATCTTGCTGCCTTTCCGGATCTGCACATCTTCCTGAAGGAAGTTGCCTGACCCAGGTGACCTCGAGGATGTCCACTGGAGGAGGGGAGCTGCATGGGGTGTAAGAGTGGACCGGCCTGTTTCTCCCTCTCATGTCCCTGTTCCTCCCTCTCATGTCCCTGTTCCTTTATTCCTGGAATTGCTGGGGCTGCGGAGATGTTTTGCACTTCCGTTTTGAATTGAACATCTGTGGACTGGTTTTGGTTGCACAGGTTCCTTTGTCATCTGGTTTTCAGCCTCTAGTGTGTGTCTGTTACAGATTACAGTCGGTCCTGCCAGATACAGGGCTTCCCACCATCCCCCATCCGCTTCCCCAGCGTCTTTGATGCTTGCAAACATTCTCTGGGCTAATAAGTATTGGATGGCCCCAAGAAGTTGAATAAACACATCTGATACAAGGTTGATTTTCTGAGACCCTTGCACCAGCCTCCTCTCAGCCATAGCATATTCTGTCTCTATCAGACTTCTTTGCATGACTTGTGTGTAATCACTTAGAGCCAGTTGGGCAGGCTGATTTAAAAAAAAAAAAAAGAGGAACCCAATAAACAATCCTAGAATGAGCCTCTGGAGAGGATTATCCTGGTTTCTCTTGAAAAATATCCTCTATGGCTCCAGGGAGGTCAAAGATGTGAGGCTGGGGGCCTGTGGTTTGTAAAGGCAGAGGATCCTCTTATTGGGGCCTTGTTCTGATGGCTCAAGGAAGCCTGTGGACTCAGAGTAGTAATAGTAATAGCAATTTAAAGTAGGCCCATTACTGGAGCAGTTATTGCTTTTATTCAAAATGGCCCATCAAAGTCAGGCCCTATTAAATACAGCCGTTCAACTGACACTTAGCATCTTTAGAGAGATAAATTATCCTTTGGCCTGGTCACCTCCACTTTGAAATTTGCTCACTGCTACGAGCCCTGGGAGGGCAGTTGGGGCAGACACGTCTGCCCACGGCAGCCTAGATTTCTATCATTTGTTCAGCCCACATTCAATGAAGACCTGCTGTCTGCTGGACACTGAAGCTGGGATGTTTGCTGAAAATGGGTCCGGCTTTTAAGGGGCTCACAGTCCTTATTCAGTCATGAAACATTGATTGAGCACCTAGTGCATGCAAAGCTCTGGGTTTGGCGTTGTAGGGGAGATGTTGATGGCAGAATGCGTGTGCCTGGGGGGCCCTTACCGCCTCGTGCAGAGGACAGACTTGGAGGCCCCCGGCAGGGCACAGCGTCCTGGACCTGAGCGTACGCTCCGAAGAAGGGGGATGTCGTGAGTGATTGATTCCATCACTTGACTGAAGAAGGCTTTGTGGTGGAGGTGACATTAACTGATCCTTGAAGGACATCCTCACTGATGAAAGTCAGCCAGATGAAAGGCGCTTAAAGCAAGGCTACTCCTTAGAGCCAGGAGTCTGTCCAGAACAGAGGCTGCTCCTCTCCCCGTCTGCCTTGAAGCCTGCATGATCGCTGCTTCGAGGTGCTCTCGTCCTGCCCACCGCCGCCTCCATCTTCCCGTCCACGCCATCCCAGGCTTGTCTCCCTCCTGCTCCTCCCGCTCAGCTCCCTGCTCTTTGGCCAGCTGTGCCCTAAAGCCCGCAGGGAGGCGTGTGTTCCACCTGCCCGACTTTTCAGGGCGTTGCCGGTACCTGGCAGTCAGCAGAGGCCAGGGTCCCGCATGAGCAACAGTGATGATGACCTGGTCCCTGGGGGCCCTGGGCACAGCAGCATCTAGGAAGGGTGGGCTGTGTGTGCTCTGGACCAGACACTGTCTCTCAAGATGGGGTCCTTGCCTGAGCCTGCAGAGACGTCAGCCCGGGTGTTCTCAGTTGCTCCCTCTGCAGTGGTGAAATGCCCATCTAAGCTAAGCGGACTGAGCAAATAAATGATGATGTTGTCCTCAAGTAGAGCTTTCTCTGGCAACTCAAATTAGAGAACTAGATCTTCACACACTGATCTGGGTAAATCTTTCCAGAAATTTAGAGTGAGAAGAAGAAAGGATCTGTATGGTATATGCCACTTGAGTTTATTTTAAAACCACACAAAACAGGACTGTCTGTCTGCCTAGCGTGTATGTATATAGTGTGTATATATAGATACATAATTATGTTTATACTTACAGAGAGTGTGTATGCATATATGTATGCACATATGTATATTATATTCATACACATTGTTATATATGTGTAGTAAAGGAGAAAACCTGGAAAGAAGAGTCCCACCAGGTTTACAGCTGCTTCTGAGGAAGGTGGAAAGAAAATGTGGTGATGGATGGGAGGGTGCTCTCAACCATCCCTCTCAGTAGTGTTTTATTCATTAAAAAAGATATGAACTAGAGCAAAATGTTCATATTTGTGAGTTTGGAAGTCTGGGTCCCTGATAATCTATTATGTCAAAAATTGTGCTGCTTTTTATGGTTGAAATGTTTCCTACTAAAAAGGATGCTTAGAGCCTGGCAGGTGGTGTAGGGGAATCTGGAACTTGGTCTGTCCTGGTAGGAGGTAGGTAGATGATACAGGTAGAAGGTGGACGGAAGCTGTGTCATGCAGGCTGTGAATCTTCCTGCCAGTCGAGTTTTGGGTGGAGGAGGTGAGGGGACATGGAGTGGAGGCAATGATGTGATGAGCCCTCTGTGTGAAAATTACCAGAGCTTGCGGGCCCAGAGATGGGGTAGGATGCTGGTGTGATGGTCCAGAGGGTTTGGGGGCCAGAGCCAGGGTTGGGGAGGTGGTGAATCAGAGAGCCTGAGGTGAGGCAGTGGGACCTGGCCATCATATTCTGGCATCCTTACCGCTGTGCCCTTTACACTCCAAGGCGATGCTGGCTGCTGAAGTGGTAGAACCAGTTTACCCAGACCTGAAGACTGTGTGTCCTAGATGTTCACTGGTACCTGTTCTATCAGGGAACTGCCTGGAAAAGCAGATTGTGGTTGGAACACCTTGAGAAAAAAAAAAAAAAAAGACTCCAGGGAAGTGGTCTTTGCTTCAACTAGCTGGTCAGGTGAATGTCTGAGGCGTACTGTGGTTCAAGTGTCATGCAGGCATGCTGGAAATGTAAAGGGTCTGTTCCATTTCCAAGTCGCACATTAGGGATGCCACTTATTACAGAAAGCTTCTGTGCAAGAATTCTTTAATTAATGAGCTTCATTTATGCGTTACTGTATGGTTTCTTTATCAAAAAAAATCTTTTAATTGAATTATTAGGGGAAACTGTCTTGTCGGAGACAAAGCTAAACTCCTTTGATTTACTCTCTGACAGTTTGGTTCTATATTGGTCTCCGCTGCCAGTAAAAAATTCTGAAAAGTCACATTTATTGGGATTCTTTTTTGATAGCTCTGTTTATTTATTTATGGCTGTGTGTGGGCTTTCCCTAGTTGCGGTGCACAGGCTTCTCAGTGGGATGACTTTTCTTGCTGCCGAGCATGGGCTCTAGAGCACGGGCTCTAGCTGTGGCACACCAGCTTAGTTGCCCTCCAGCAAGTGGGATCTTCCTGGACCAGGGCTTGAACCCATGTCCTCTGCATTGGCAGGTGGATTCTTAACCACTGGAGCTTCAGGGAAGTCCATTTGCTATTCTTATTGTTATTTGTTGTTGAAAATACAATCAGAAAGAAGAAAATAAAAACCACCAATAATCTGACCATTCAGGAAAAAATGATTTATTATCCTTTCTGACATGTTGTATAAGTGTTTGTATGTATCTATAGTTTTAAAACTTCATTTTATACTTGGTGAACATTTTTGTTTCTTAAAACATTCCTTTTTAGTTTATCCTCAGTTGTTTAAACCCCAACTCTTTGGTCATCGGTTTTATTAGCTTTATTTTCTGTACTCTGTATTATGAAGACAATAGGCTTCTCTCCATTGTCTCCTAACTTAGAATGTCTGTTCTAATGCTAATTGATTTGTTTTGAAACCACACAGTCAGTTCAGTCGCTCAGTCGTGTCCGACTCTTTGTGACCCCATGAATCGCAGCACGCCAGGCCTCCCTGTCCATCACAAGACCCCTCTTAATTGAGCTGCTCTCCATCTAGGGAGGATGCATCTACGACCAGCTACCAGTTGTGCATGAGTTTTAATGGCTGTATTGAATTCTGCATTTATTTAAACACACCCAAATTCGGGGCAGTGGCCTTGTTTCCGAGTTTTTGTTTGTCATTAGCATCGCTGTGGATAGCCTGTTTGCAACATGGTATTTGTGCACATTTGTAGTCATTTCTGTGTATTAGAAAAATTCTCAGAAATTCATCACCCCTTCGAGCCCCTAGTATCAAATGTCCAGGAGCAGAAACTCTTGTCTGGCCCTGGTTCCTGCAGAATATACAGGAGCTCTAGAGGCCACTGCTTCATGTGTCGTCCTTATCATTTTGTTAACAACTAGAGCATAGCTTGTATTGCATTATCCTGTTACTGCCTTGCCCTAGTAAGAGCCCATGAGATAGTTCTCAAGAGCCCATTGGTGCCCTCAGCTATCACCATCTCCTCTTGGTGCTTTTTTTACCCTCTTAGCTCTCGCTTTTTGTCTTAGCAGCTACCCAGGGTCACACTGGGTCTTCCTAATTGAGCATCAGCCTTCCCTCCACCCGCCAGACTCTCACTTGGCTGCCAGACAATAAATCTCCCTTCAAAAACAGCATCTCAGAAGATCAGGGGGCTCTGTGGTGACCCGCTCCCTTGCTTCTTACTTCCTAGTAACAAAGAACTGAAAGGGACCACCTAGGTAATGGGGTGGTGTTCATCATCCTCCCATAAATGTATTAATGTAGAGACAGCCATTTCCTGTGTAACTGTGTCAACTTTCTTCATTAACTCTCTGGTCTAGAGGAGCCTTGCGTGTGTTCTTAGGTTACCATACACATTTTTGTTAGGTGAAACCATACAATTTCCAATTAAGACAAAGAATGTGCAATTTCCTGAAGTCAGGNAAAAAAAAAAAAAAAAGACTCCAGGGAAGTGGTCTTTGCTTCAACTAGCTGGTCAGGTGAATGTCTGAGGCGTACTGTGGTTCAAGTGTCATGCAGGCATGCTGGAAATGTAAAGGGTCTGTTCCATTTCCAAGTCGCACATTAGGGATGCCACTTATTACAGAAAGCTTCTGTGCAAGAATTCTTTAATTAATGAGCTTCATTTATGCGTTACTGTATGGTTTCTTTATCAAAAAAAATCTTTTAATTGAATTATTAGGGGAAACTGTCTTGTCGGAGACAAAGCTAAACTCCTTTGATTTACTCTCTGACAGTTTGGTTCTATATTGGTCTCCGCTGCCAGTAAAAAATTCTGAAAAGTCACATTTATTGGGATTCTTTTTTGATAGCTCTGTTTATTTATTTATGGCTGTGTGTGGGCTTTCCCTAGTTGCGGTGCACAGGCTTCTCAGTGGGATGACTTTTCTTGCTGCCGAGCATGGGCTCTAGAGCACGGGCTCTAGCTGTGGCACACCAGCTTAGTTGCCCTCCAGCAAGTGGGATCTTCCTGGACCAGGGCTTGAACCCATGTCCTCTGCATTGGCAGGTGGATTCTTAACCACTGGAGCTTCAGGGAAGTCCATTTGCTATTCTTATTGTTATTTGTTGTTGAAAATACAATCAGAAAGAAGAAAATAAAAACCACCAATAATCTGACCATTCAGGAAAAAATGATTTATTATCCTTTCTGACATGTTGTATAAGTGTTTGTATGTATCTATAGTTTTAAAACTTCATTTTATACTTGGTGAACATTTTTGTTTCTTAAAACATTCCTTTTTAGTTTATCCTCAGTTGTTTAAACCCCAACTCTTTGGTCATCGGTTTTATTAGCTTTATTTTCTGTACTCTGTATTATGAAGACAATAGGCTTCTCTCCATTGTCTCCTAACTTAGAATGTCTGTTCTAATGCTAATTGATTTGTTTTGAAACCACACAGTCAGTTCAGTCGCTCAGTCGTGTCCGACTCTTTGTGACCCCATGAATCGCAGCACGCCAGGCCTCCCTGTCCATCACAAGACCCCTCTTAATTGAGCTGCTCTCCATCTAGGGAGGATGCATCTACGACCAGCTACCAGTTGTGCATGAGTTTTAATGGCTGTATTGAATTCTGCATTTATTTAAACACACCCAAATTCGGGGCAGTGGCCTTGTTTCCGAGTTTTTGTTTGTCATTAGCATCGCTGTGGATAGCCTGTTTGCAACATGGTATTTGTGCACATTTGTAGTCATTTCTGTGTATTAGAAAAATTCTCAGAAATTCATCACCCCTTCGAGCCCCTAGTATCAAATGTCCAGGAGCAGAAACTCTTGTCTGGCCCTGGTTCCTGCAGAATATACAGGAGCTCTAGAGGCCACTGCTTCATGTGTCGTCCTTATCATTTTGTTAACAACTAGAGCATAGCTTGTATTGCATTATCCTGTTACTGCCTTGCCCTAGTAAGAGCCCATGAGATAGTTCTCAAGAGCCCATTGGTGCCCTCAGCTATCACCATCTCCTCTTGGTGCTTTTTTTACCCTCTTAGCTCTCGCTTTTTGTCTTAGCAGCTACCCAGGGTCACACTGGGTCTTCCTAATTGAGCATCAGCCTTCCCTCCACCCGCCAGACTCTCACTTGGCTGCCAGACAATAAATCTCCCTTCAAAAACAGCATCTCAGAAGATCAGGGGGCTCTGTGGTGACCCGCTCCCTTGCTTCTTACTTCCTAGTAACAAAGAACTGAAAGGGACCACCTAGGTAATGGGGTGGTGTTCATCATCCTCCCATAAATGTATTAATGTAGAGACAGCCATTTCCTGTGTAACTGTGTCAACTTTCTTCATTAACTCTCTGGTCTAGAGGAGCCTTGCGTGTGTTCTTAGGTTACCATACACATTTTTGTTAGGTGAAACCATACAATTTCCAATTAAGACAAAGAATGTGCAATTTCCTGAAGTCAGGATGGAGGTCGTAACCTTGAGTGCTCAAGAATTCCAAGTTTAATTAACCCACCCAATTATGATGGCTAAGAGGAAATGTCCTGTCAATATTAGATGTTACAAGACAGCTATCTGGCTGTGACAAGTCTCTCTTCTGATGGCTGAGCCTGATCTTAGCTTATCCAGCCGGCTCAGGCAGTGTCTTCTATCTTGAATGAGTGGATAGATGCCCACCTTCCTGCCTAATAGCCTTTTTCTGTGTCTGTGTACACTCCACGCAGATTTGCCGTTGTGGGAGTCCTGTGTTGTTTTTCTTCCACATTACCTGTGTTACTCAGTGTTACTTTCCTATGAAAGTGGAAGCTCCTTCAGTTGGGAGGCCTGAGACTTTCTGAGATGATTGGCATTGGAGAGATTTGATCCTGGCATGGAGTCCCGCTTCTCGCTGGGAATGAAGTGTTTTCAGTGTCTTTGTCTCTCTTCTCAAGAGTCATATTCCACAGAGGGATCATCTGTTAGTTCAGCTTAGGTCACATGGCTTCCCTTTGGCTGGAGAGCATGGGACTCCTGATTATGGGCCTGTTACATCACAGTCATTGAGAGAGAGGTTATACCAATAAAGCAGAGTCAGAAATGAACACCAAACCTGCCACCAGTGTCCACTGTGGCTGTGGCTTTAAACACAGCCTGCTCGCTCCCCATCCTGCTGGAAGCATGGGCTCTGGGACCTTGTGAGTGGCACCATTCCATATTCCCTGGCCCCATGCGTTTGGTCTTCTTTAATCCTTTTTCTTCCTAAATTGTGAAGGCTGCATAGTTATCAGAGTGACAGTTAACTCAGGGTTTCAGCTCTCCGTTTAGAGAGAAAAGCCTTGAATTTTGGGGATATATGTAAGTGGGTTAAAATTTTGGCTCTGCAACTTACTAGATGGATGATCTTGACTTTCCCCTGCCTTTATTTCTTCATGGGTGTCACTGAGAGGATGGGACACGTCCCAGAGTTGTTCTGAGGATTCAACAGAACAGGCTCGGTGTAGGCACTGTGCTGGGTGACCAAGACATAGGAGGCTCTGAATGGCCATGTGATGTTTTCTCCTTCCTTAGAGCCCCAGTGAGCATCTGGGGCTCCCTGCCCCTCAGCAGAGGCTGCAGCCCTTGGAATTTCAGAGCATGAGTTCCACAGACCCAGTGATTCCGCTACTCTGATCAAGTGACTTTGGGCAAAGTGTTTAATCTCAGAACCTCGATTTCCTTCTCTGTAAAGTGAGGGCTAGTCTCATCTCCACTCAGGCAGCAGTAGTGAAGGATCCTATGCAAGTGCAGGTTTTGTGTCCTGAGCTTAATGCCTGGCACATAGATCCTGGTTCGTTGCACAGGGTGAAGTCTCCAGTGAGCTCAGCCCTAGGGATCCAGACCTCCCTTCCGGTGGCATCTGGCTGGCTGCGCTGATGCCTCTTCTGCTTCTTGCAGGGGAAGCACCAACTGTAGCTCAGGGAGGCCGGTGCTGCTCCTACCTCCCCTCCTCCCCAGCACCCCTGTGCAGTGTCCCCTCTCCATCTCTTATTTGTGTCTCGGGCCCACACACAGTGGGCCCGAGTGACTCTCCATCTATGGGGAAAAAGTTAACAATTCCAATTCCAAGAGCTTTTGAAAAGGCCCACCTCCCCGGCAGACATTATACACTTACGCTTTAATCTGTGTAGATTCCTCTTGAGTTACTCTCTGTGCTTCCAAAAGCCCAGAGTAAGCGGACGTAGTGCGTGCACCCGAAGTAATTATTGCAACTTTCTACTAGCGAGGGAACATGTAATTTGCAGGAATGTGTGTCAAGACCCACCCTGCTAAATTTATACCGTGTAATTTGCAACGTGTGCTGGCACTGCATCGGCAGATGGGTGAGTCTAGCCTACCTGCTTTGCAATTATATCTGCTGGCCGGCATTGCGGGGTTGAGTAACTGGGGAGACGAAGATCTCAATCGTTTAAGTAAATTAGAACCGGCTCCTGGGACCCATCTGAGATCACCCTCTGGTAGAGGAGGCTGGTGAATGATGTTTCCTTTGCACACACTTGAGAGGTTCTGATAAGGGCCAGGAGGGAAAGAGGCGAAGTCTGCAGGCTTTCCTGGGTGTGGTGGACCACAGGCCTGGGCAAGGCGTGTCTAGCGCCCTCCCCTCCGACAGGCCTCTGGAAGAGGAAAACACGCGACTCATCCAACAGAGAGGGTTTTATGGTCTGTTTTATGAGCTGTATCAGCCCTAGTAATTGGCTCTGGGGAGATTCTTGTCAGTTTTTAAAACTGGAAGTCACTTCATAGCCTTTGCAGACTAGTGATTTTTGTAAAATCCTCGTAAATTTTCTGATGGGAGAAAGCTGTGGGAGAATCTTGTGACTGATGTGCAGGCTTCTTGTTTTGTGGGGTGCTAGCGTATGTGTGTGTGTGTGTGTCTGTGTGTGTGTGTGATGACTGGATTTTCCTATGGTCATGTTTTTTGGGGGGCCAGATGGAAGATTCCAGCAGAAGATAAAGTGTAGACAGACCCAGCCCTGTATAAATCCTAGATCCTCAATTACTCCATGTGACCTTGGGCAGACTGTTTCACCTCCCCGTGCAGCCTTTCCTCATTTGTGAAATGGAGCTAGTGATTCCTTTGATTAAGGCTGTTATAAATATTAGATGTTTGTAAAGGCGTCTGGCACATGGGGAACACTCAATAAATGGTAATTATCATCAGTGCCATTTATGTTGGGGGAGGGCAGTTTATTTACCAGTTGTAACGAACGCTTGGCCTCACAAACCAGGCAGAATTGGTAAACAAATTGGGTCAAATCCTTTTTTCTTTCCAAAAGCCATTTGTGTGTACACTGGGAGGCCTGAGAGAGACTGATTGGATGTGGTGGGTGCCACTGATGGGGAGTGGGGTTGTCTCTAAAAAAAAGCCTCGCTCATCCCAAGTCCAGGGTTTCTTCAAGAGGGTGGGATTGTTATGTGGCCTTGGGACTTCTGGAAGGCTTGAAAAATAAAAGAAGGAATTCAGAACCTGGAGAGAAAGAGAGAGAGTGAGAGAAAGATTCCTTCCCTGGGGAGTTGGTTGTGGTTGGGACTGAGGCTTAAAATGCTCCTGTTGCAAGATTAGGTTTGTAAATCCATGAACAGTTCTGTGGGTATCCCACTCCTGCTCAGTGAGAAAGAATATTTTCCATGTGTGTGCATGCATGCATGGGCCCGAGTGTGCTTACATGTATGTGCATATATTGGGCCCAGGTACGGAGTGTGTGTGTGTGCATGTGCCTGTGTACACTTCTCTTAAATATTTATGGGCTGGGAGATTGCAACTGGGAAAGGCCAGTGTGTAACTGGCTAAGTCTTAATAAGTACGTTTAAAAGAACTGAGGCCTTTATTTTGTCTTCATCAGCAATGAATCTGCCCTCATTCGCTGTGTTTCTGCAGGAAGCCGTGCTGTGCAAGGAAGAAGTGCCGCTTTGTTTTCCTTGTAGGCCTTCCAGCTTGGGCTTCTATTTCCATGGAGCCCTTATTTTTAAAAACATGTTTTCACAGCAGAATTACAGCTCTGGAGATTACGGCAGTCACTTACACTCTGATTATGAGTTGAATTGGTAAAGTGTTTGTATTTCTTTTAATGGACCCTTTTCCCACCTTCCCTTTTCTTCCCCTGGGACTGCGCCAGGTATCTGTTTTAGGTCTTTTCTTTGTCCAGCACTCTAAGATCAGGGCCCAGCTCCACACTCCCCACATCATCTTGCTTCCTGGCACCCAGAGAAATGGATTTTGTACTGTTCTCATGTCGCCAGCTTTCTCCTGCTCCTATCTGTGACTGCTTCACCTTTTTATTCCTAGAACATCCCTGAAGAGTTTATTTCCTTCTCTTGGCATCACTTCCTAGGAAGCTCCTTTTTTCAGCTCAGAGACTGACATTTTTGTTTCCTTAAATCAAAAACTTCCAAACTACAGGTCTCTTGATTTGGGATCAAATGTCATCTGATGAGTTCCATTGGCAAGATTTGGTTGGCTGTTCTGATCACCTGGCAGAAAGAAGGTTAAGAAAAAGTACAGAAAACAGTCCTGTATTATTTTCTCTTCCACATCTGAAAAATTAGTTTCTGTTAGAATAGAGATGGTTTTTCTTCCTGCCTAATGTTTCTGTCGAAAGGAGTAAAGGAGGATTGCAAGGGTGAAATGAAACTCTTCAGGAAAGGAAGGCTTTCCCACCCCGTTATGATCCCGGCTCCGCACCCTCCTAAGTAAGGTGGTGTTGCTGAAATGCAGATGCCATTTGTTCGGTTACTGCTCTGCTCACAGAAAGTATCAGAGATTTAATCTACGCAGAAAATGCTATGAGTCACTCATCTGCAAGAGTTTCTTTATTATTATTATTAATAGTATTACAGAAAGGAGCACCTCAAAAGGCAGGTCTAGAAAAACAGCTTTCAGAAAGCTAGTTTTTTGTTTTTTATCTTATAAAGAGGTTATTTTCCAGAAATCTTAACCAGTTATCAGGGATTTTCCAGTTTTGCCTGCATAAACCACTTAGGACTGTCGGATTCTCTTCCACGCTTGTCTGTCTGTTGTTGTTGTCTTTTGAAGGTTTGCTTACAGAGTGCTGAATTGTTTATAGAGTGCTCAGCAAATGCCAGCCCCCAGCCCTGCCAAACATCACCAGCTTTGGAGACTGAAGGATATGATCTCCTCTGATGTGCTTGTGCCTGGGTTATTGCAGTGCTCACATTTGAAGCCCAGTGCAGCTTCTTTTTTTCCAGTGAGTCAAAAAAAAAAAAAAAAAAAAAGACTCTGATGCTGGGAGGGATTGGGGGCAGGAGGAGAAGGGGACGACCGAGGATGAGATGGCTGGATGGCATCACGGACTCGATGGACGCGAGTCTGAGTGAACTCCGAGAGATGGCGTGCTGCAATTCATGGGGTCGCAAAGAGTCGGACGCGACTGAGCTGAACTGAACTGAACTGCAGCTTCTTTTATTGCTTGTTAGGCTGTGGGATGACCTGCCCCTTCCTCCAGTGATGCAGGCTGAAGAAATACAAAGTGCAGCATTAGCTTGAGCAAAACATATAACTAGGACAGTGGGTCTGCTGCCAAAAATACCATCTGCTGTTTTCCAGAGCCAAAGATTGATGACTTGAGTTGTCTCCTCCTTTAGCAAACAGAGACTCAATTTATTTACTTACTCTAAGTTTGTATAAGTATTTATTTACTCTAAGTTTGACCAACTTTTTGTAATATTTCTTGTGAGAGGGGGGAATATATATTGGAGATAGCAAAGTCAAACCCAACTCTGATTCCCAGACAGACGCCTAAAAGTTTCCAGTAGCTTCCAAATCAATTTTTCTTAATTGTTTCCCTACCCCAGTGTCTGTCTAGGTAGGAGTGCTAGGTTAACCGACCTGAAGGGTTACTCATCTCCTATCACTGCCCTGCTTGAAACTGATGTCGTTGGCTTCTCACTGTGTACAAAGTAAAGTCCAAACTCCGGTAGTGTGGCTTTTAAAGCTTTTCTCAGCCTGCTCCCTCTCGTTCCTCGTGACTGTTTGCTTTTGTGCCTCAGCTTAGCTTAATGTTTCTTTGGAATGCAAGTTTACACCCTCCACTCCTACCCCTCCCACCTCAGTGCCGCTGGATCAGCCTGGTTGAGAATTATTCCATGAAGCATTCCACTCTGCTTCCTTGGAATGCATTACTTCCTCCTTGATGACACCTCCATTTTCTGCTCCTTTCTTGTGGCATTTATGACCCAACTTGTATCATTACAGCTGTCTAGATGCACACACCTCTCTCTGGTTAGCTGTAGGCTTTGAATGTGCCCCAACCTTGTGGTTCCCATAGGCTTATCTGAGGTGCCCAGTAAGTTCTTTATGAGTGAATGAATGAATGAATTAGTTAGTTGAATGTCTGTGTACTATGCAACAGAGCACTCAGTGGGGAACAGGTAGAGATTAAATGTTTAATTATGTTGTTCTGTGGACCCAGTGCAGTGGCAAAATGTCCAGGAAAACATATGGGCTATGGTGGTTTAGATGTGAGAATGCAGTGGTTGCCCATGGAGACGAGTTTCACATCTGAACAGTCCTTTAACACTTCTCATGTGGATTTGTGTATCAGAAGTTCCACTATTCCAATAATACGTGAATTAAGACCTTGAAAGGGTGAAGAGAGAACCACAGCAATTGTAGGTCGTGTTTTCTTAATAATAATCTTGTTTGTTTTTGCTGTGTTAAGAATACAGTGGTGGTTTTAAGAAAAAAATGAGAGCTTTGGGGAGCCAGATCGACTCTGATTTGCATCCCAGTTCTCATTCGCTAGTTTGTCATCCTGAGCCTCAGTTTCTTCACCTGTAAAATGGGGATAAAAGCCACTCAGTAGAGATGCGGTGTGGATTAAATAATGTGTGAAAACACCAGTGCAGGTCTTAACACATTGTGGGTGCTTCATAAATGTAGGTGCCACTTCTAAGAGAAGTTTGCTAACATCATGAATCCATGAGTTTATGGTCTGCTTTTTTGTCACTAATGTCCTTGAAGATGGTTTCTTACTATTGATTTTAATGAATAAAGTTAGCCTTCCTTCTATGTTCTAAGATTAGGAATTCTTCCTTCTGTATTCACTAGAGGTTAGGAATTCTGAGTGCTGTATTTCTATTTAAAGATATGAACCTCTGGGAATTTTGAAACTGGAAAAAAATACTGTGGATGGAAAATGTAGGGAAAAAAAAAAACCCTGGTGCTTGGGGGCAGAAAATGGAAATTTATACAGTGTTTAAATTCTTAGTTCTCTATTATAATTCTGAAGTTACTTATTAATTTTGAAATGTTATTGACTTGCCCATAGATATTTGCTATATTTAGAGCTGGAAATGCCGTTCTGATTTATTTGTGTGGACATTCTGAACAATATTTTGTTTTCGAAATGATTCTGAACTTTCTTCTTTCGTGTTCTTTAAGCAGCCCAGAGGAAAGTGCCTGATTCAGATGGGAGTTTGGTAAAAACAGACATTTTTTTCCCTGAAATTGTGTGCTTGTTAGCAGGGCCCCTTAGCCTCTTGGCAGCTGACTTACGAGTATGAACTTTGAAGAACTGTTTCTTGGGATAGTGTTTTACAAAATAACCCTTTCTCTCCTCACGAGTTTGTAAGCCCGAGTTTGTAAGCCCCGAGGGAGTGTTGGAGATTTTCCCTCCTGTTGGGGAGTTGACCGTGATGGTTACTTGATGTCTTCGTCCCCACTGCCCCCGCCAGTTTTGCCTACACTCCCGGGCTGTGGTTCCATGTTTACGTGTTATCTGCAAGGATCCGGAAGGCACTGGAAAAGAGCTGGTGCCAGGCTGGATTTGCTGGCACCCCATTTTTTTTCCTTAATAAAGACGCTATTTTTGTTAAGCTTTCAGTTGGCTCTTTCTCTGCAGGCGTTCCCGGTGTGATCTTTGGATCTGTGACTTGTTGCTGAACTGTGGGTCTGTGATTCTTGGGCTCGCCTGAGGTGTTCCTTCCACACCTCACCGCCTCCCTGCTCTCGGAGTCCGAGCTTGGAGCTGGCCTGCCCATTGTTTACACAAGTTTGGGATTTTTCCTGGGGAGGTGGCAGGAGATTGAGTTTATTCTGGGGGGTGGGTGGGGGCGGCACGAGGCATGGCTGGAAGTTGGAACAGAAGCTGTTTGTTTTGTGGGAACACAAGAGGCTGATCTGAGAAATAGACAGACAGACAGAGAGGTGCTTGACAGCAGTGGAGTGGAATCTGTATGCAGAACACACATAGGGACGTCACCAGCTTGGGCTTTCATGAAAATGCTGTAAGGACATCCTGGGAGATGATGGGCCCTCTTGGACGAAGTTGCTGGAAGGGTGCACTATGGGGGTGTGGTTGGTACCCTGATGATGCCTGGAGTGCTCTTAGAATAAGACACTCCTCTTGGCAGTGAGGGGCTCTTGTTGACTCCTCCTGCTTCTGGGCTGTGCTCTCTGGAGGTGACACCTACCATGCTGGTGAGCTACAAGCATCCTCTCTTCCCTGCAGCTGAAGATCCTCCCTGAACACGTGGGTAGAAGTGGGGGTGACTTGGCAGCGCCTTTTTGAAACCACGACTATAGCAAGGGAGAGAGAGAGAGAAAAAAAGCGGATTCAGAGTTCCCATCCAGAGATTTCAGTGTTGAGGTGCCTAATGTGTAGATTCATTGAATACACATCCTTTTNTCTCTGGAGGTGACACCTACCATGCTGGTGAGCTACAAGCATCCTCTCTTCCCTGCAGCTGAAGATCCTCTCTGAACACATGGGTAGAAGTGGGGGTGACTTGGCAGCACCTTTTTGAAACCACGACTATAGCAAGGGAGAGAGAGAGAGAGAGAAAGCGGATTCAGAGTTCCCATCCAGAGATTTCAGTGTTGAGGTGCCTAATGTGTAGATTTATGGAATACACATCCTTTTGGATTGCTTTTCTCTCCGTATAGTTTTCTATAAACTATACATTATTCTTCATGTCAAAGACAAACAAACAGAAACCTTTTTATTTAACACAAGAAGGGGGTAACCTCCAAAGTATCTGCATGGAAAGTTCATTGAAAACCTAAATATCTGTGATAACAAGAGCCATAGAGGAGATGAGGCATCAGGCTCAAGGTAGCTGGAGATGACATGGGCTTTCCAGAAAGCGAGTCCCAGCCTGGGGTCAGACTCGTTTTGGAATGCGAGCTGGAGCGGTTGTTCAGACTTTGCAGATGCTTCCTGGAGGCTTGCGCTTCGGCCGGGGTCAGTGGATGGGGACCACAGAGCCTCCTGCCAGGCCTGAGAAGTCTGCGTGCTTGGGGTTTATCGGGGTGGGGCTGATACCGTTTTGGTCATTGCAGAAAAGGAGTGGGGCTGTTTTGATATTAGGGGAAAGTGAGCAAATCAATTAAAAATAAAGGCTGGGCATTCCATTCAGCACTTCTTCCTCGGCCCGTTCCCCCACCCATCGATAGATCGTGCCATTGTGGCCTGGGGACCTAGGAACCTGGCTTGACTTTGACCAGTGAGTTTGCTGGTGGCTCCGACTGTGAAAGGAAGAAAGGAGAGGGTCCACCGAGAATGGTCAGAGATGGTGCCTGTGAGCCAGCTACCGTTCAAGAGATGTTTTTTTAATTATTATTATTAAATAAACTTTTTACAGAAGTTTAACACATTGACTGAAAAGCGCATAAATGTTAAGTGCAAAGTTCATGAATTTTCAGGAGGCAAACACGCCTGGGAATCCAGGGCTCAGGTGGAGAAACAGACCATCACCAAGCACCCCAGAGCCCCCATGAACCCCCCCACATCCTGCCTTCCAGCCCCATAGGGTACTTTTGCTTGGTTTTGAACCTGGCAAGAATAAGTGTCTGGTTCTTTTTTCTCAACCTTAAAAAACACCTAATTTCTGCCCCCTTTTCCAGGAGGTGGACTGTGGGATGACCCTCCATCCACTGAGGTTGCGGGGACAGCTCGGAAACCTTGGCGACCAGACGCCCCGCCAGCCTCAGGCTCCGGGCTCCAGGGCTTTCTCTCCAGGCGCCCTGAATGAGCCCTGTGTCTTCCAGCAGAGAGTGTGGCTTGCTGCCACCTGGAAGACGCAGGAGTGTGGAAGCCGGAGTCCAGAGCAGCTATAACTGTGGGCTCACACTGAGCCCAGCAAGCCTTGGAGAGACTTGCTACATTCCTTGCAGAGGACAAATTAGATTTATATCCCTTAATCAGAGTCAGCGCNTATATATATATATATATATATATATATATATATATATATATATATATAAAGTTTTTTGGGGAGGCCACAGCACACAGCATGTGGGATCTTAATTCCCACAGCAGGGATCAAATCCATGCCCCGAGGGAAGTCCTGGCGTGTATATACATCTTGTACTTCTCCTGCTCCAGACCCAGGATCAGCCATTTCTCTTAATTAATTATAAAAGTGAAATATTAAGTGCATTTGATTTTCTGAAAATGATGCACATGTGTGCCTGCCTCACCCATTGCTATCAGAAAATTTTAGGCATACATAAGAGCAAAACAAATAAATTCCAATGGAAAATTCTCCTCATGGCTTATTTCCCCCTCAGTTCCTTGGACAGGAAGATAGACCTCAATGTGGGTTGAATTCTCTTATTGAAAATCGATGTATTATTATCCTAATTTTCCAAGCGCCGATGCTTGGCACGCTTCTGCAGGTTTTATTGTGAGTTACAAGGCTGGTGATCAACTAATCCAATACATTGCTCAGATCTTCCAGTTCACTAAGACCAAATATGACTGCTCTTTAAAGAATGCAAACTTGTTGGACTCCATTTCTTCATCTACAAGTGTAATGATTTTGACTAATTTTACATGAAAATATTGCCATGTGTGGGCTCCATAAATCTTATTTTGTTACTTGCTACTCTCTCCAGCTGCTATGAGTTTAGCAGAAAATTGCCAAATCGAAAAATAAGCTGTCGTGTGGTAATATCCTCTTTGTGGGCATTTTAAATTTTTGTTATTATATATCTTGTGTTTAGAAATATATTGTCTTAAGATATATAAAACACATCTGAGACTATGCTCAAGAAACAATCATTGCTACTTTTAAAAACAGAATGGAGAATTCAGGGCACAAGGTGTTAGAACTTGAACTTTTTTTAGGAGATTTTATGTGACAAGTGTTAGCATCTCATCTAACTACATTTGCTAGATTACCACTCATCTTTAGGAACAAAATGTTAATGAAAACCCAAAATACTGAAATGACAGTAACAACTTTTTCCCCTGGCTTTATATTCATGAGGAATGAAATTCTACAATTCTTTGAATGATGGGCAGTTATGTTATTCTGAAAGGTTTTTGTGGTAGAGTTAATATACTCAACAGGATCATCATAATGTAACCAACTTTCTTAAACTGCCATATTTAAGAAACACTGTGATAGAAGGTCTGTGGATAAAAGTTTAAGTTGGTGACAGTTGGTTCACAGGCACCTCCAACAGTTGTAGTTGTTCAGTCACTAAGTCATATCCAACTCTTTGTAACCCCGTGGACTGCAGCATGCCAGGCTCCTCTGCTAGCCACTATCTCCCAGAGTTTGCTTAAATTCACGCCCATTGTATCAGTGATGCTATCTAATCATCTCTTCATCTACCACACACTTCTCCTCCCACCCTCAATCTTTCCCAACATCAGGGCCTTTTCCAGTGAGTCAGTTCTTTGCATCAGGTGACCAAAGTATTGGAGCTCCAGCTTCGGCATCAGTCCTTCCCGTGAATATCCAGGTTAATGTCTTTAGGATTGACAGGTTTGATCTTGCAGTCCAAGGGACTCCCAAGAGTCTTATCCAGCACCACAATTCAAAAGCATCAGTTCTTCGGCGCTCAGCTTTCTTTATAGTCCGACTCTGGTGTCCACACGTGAGCGCTGGAAAAGCCGTAGCTGTGATGGTGTGGATGTCACAGTCGCGCCTCTGCTTTTCAGCACGCTCTCTTGTTTGTCACGGCTCCCTTCCAAGAAGCAACTTTCTCTTAATTTCACAGCTGCAGCCACTGTCCCCAGTGTTTCTGGAGCCCAAAAAATAAAACCTGTCATTTCTTCTGCTTTTTCCCTTTCTTTGTGCCATGAAGTGATGGGACCAGACGCCATGATCTTAGTTTTTTGGATGACAGGTTTCAAGCCAGCTTTTTCACTGTCCTCTTTCACCTTCATCAAGAGGTTCTTTAGTTCCTCTTCACTTTCTGCCATCACACTGGTATCATCTGCATATCTGAGGCTGTCAGTTCTCTTGGCAATCTTGATTCTAGACTGACATCCATCCAGCCCGGCGTTTCTCATGATGTACTCTGCATATAAGTTAAATAAGCAGGGTGAAAATATGCAGCCTTGACGGACTCCTTTCCCAATCTGCAGTCAGTTGTTTCATGTCCAGTTCTAACTATTGCTTCTTGACCTCCATACAGACTATTGTTTGGTTTATTAAATTTCACAACTCACAAGAAGTGAAACAGGGAGAGAGTCTTTTTAGTACCAGCTTTTTTGAAGTATTATTCATGTACCATAGCGTTCACTCTTGCCGCGTGGAAGGCACGTGCCTTTGGCATGTTCACAGAGGTGTGCGCTGGCTGCCACCACCTATTGGGTCAGCCAGAAACATCCGTTTGGATTTTCCAAACACCTAGTGGAAAGATCTGAACCAAAAAACAGCCCCACCCGCACAAAGCGCATTTTCTCTCTGTGAATTTGCGTCTTCTGGACATTTCATGCAAATGGAATTGCACAGTATGTGGTGTGTTGTGACTGGTCACTTTTACTTGTCATGTCACTTTTCCATTAGTAAGACTGTATCCTTCTTTGCCGAATACCTGCTACACAGCATCAGTGTATTCAAGACCTTATCTCAAGTCCTTACTCTTGTTTGACCATGAAGAACTTTGGGGAAAAAAGCTGTCGAGCCATAGAATGTGTGTTTCAAAGCTTAACCAGAAGCATGAGCAGTACCTTTATCACTGAATCATTTGATATGATTTGGGAACACCAAAACGGTCGCTGGGAAACAATCAGAGCTCAAATCTGTGCTCAAACGTTCAGATGAGGTGATACGCTGAAAGGGTCTGCCTTCACCAACACTTCAGTTGAGAGAGGGCCGGGTGAGGTTGCAGAAATCTGCTGCAGAAGGTGCATCAGGAAGATAAAACTGATTCTGAATGCATCATCTGATTTTCTTATACACCCAAGTGACTCGTAACCTATTCCTCTTTCGTCACATGCTCAGCTCCACACCAAGGACTTCACTTCTAATTCTTCCTCTGGAGGACAGCATCTCATTTCAGCACATCGCCTTGTAGTTGGCTGCATCCAAAACAGCCACCTGTGGTTCCTGGTATACCTTGTATAAATTCCATCCCCTCTTTGTGGGGGACCGGTCTTACTGTCTCGATTCTAAATGTGAGCAAAAGTGATGGGGTATTACTTTGGAAATTAAGTTATAAAAAGTCATGACTTCCATGTTGCCGGTATCGGCTGGCTCTTTGTCATCTGCTCATCTTGACAGCACCAGCTCATGATGGGTGAATCTGATGGGAAGACTGAGGGATACAGAACTGGGGCTCTGAGCCTACAGCCCATCGTCGGGAGCTGAATTCTTTCCCACAGCATCGTGTTGAGCTTGGCACCAGACCCACCCCTATTGAGCCTCCAGACACCCATAGCCCTGACTGACAGCTTGACTGAGCCTTATGAGAATCCGTGAGCTGGAGGACCAGCTCAGCCGTCTCCACGTTCCACATGGACTGTGAGATAATCAACATTCTTTTTTTAAGTAACTGCATTTGGGGGTGACTTGTTACCCAGCAAAGGATAGTAAAGCAAGCATGCACATTCAGTCACGTCCAACTCTTCCCAGCCCTGTGGACCACAGCCCGCCGGGCTCCCCTGTCCATGGGATTCTGCAGGCGAGAACACCGGAGTGGGCCGCCGTTTCCTTCTCCAGGGGAGCTTCCCGGCCTAGGGACCAGCCCTCATCCCTGTCTCCCGCATCGGCAGGCGATTCTCTGCCACCTGCGCCGCCCGGGAAGCACAATGCAACTTGGGGCCTTCTGCTTTGTATTTCGTGCTGTAGTTTCTTAACAAACTGAAAACGATGTGGAAGAAATACTTCCTCCATCCTGGGTTTTCACACCCATTCCTGCAGCTATCTTTCTGTTCTCTCGTCCTCATTTAATTACTGGAGCAAGTTAGCTCCCGCTCACCCAGCTACAGACTTATATTCGGTGCATTATCAGGGAGTTTATCATCTTACCACGGAATTGTAACCTTTTATTCACAAACTCCTTTAACTTCTTAGTGTTAACCCAAACCAGGCTTTTTCAAAAACCACATCAAAGCCCTCTTCAATGGAGGAAGCTTCCCCTGACCTTCCGCCTCCCACCCCAGCTCCCTGCTCTGTCTCTGCCATTTACTGGTGATGGGAAACTGCGAGTTTGTGCCACCCCTGCAAGCCTCCGTCTCTTCATTTCTCAGGTAGGATGACACCTGCTTCATAAGATGGTTGGGAAATGGATGGGCAGTGTGGGCCAAGGTGGGCAGAGGGTGGGGCTATGGATGGGCAGAGGGTGGCGGGGCTCATCCCTCACCGCGCGCTCAAATGATACTGGCTTTCGTTTCCTGATGCCTGCTCCTCGGTCTTCTGTCAGGAGGTGCTTACTGAATATTTCCATGGTCCCTTTTCAGAAACGTCCCAGCAATACAAAGACGAATGAGTCTCCCAGGCACTCACAATCTGCCAGAGGAGATAGGATCTATCACACGCCGATTGCAATTGTTATTTGGTCCGTTGATAAATGCACACAGTCTGGGAACACAGAAAGCGGGTGCTTCATTATCCTGATACGTCATCTTCATTAATTACGTCTGCCTCTTTCTTTCCTTTGTGCTGGAGTCTACAGAATCCTAACTCGCCCTCTAGCCTCACCCTCCAACTTCGGGTTCTTTTTCTTTCCGCGCCCATCTCTGTCCGCATGCCCTACTTCAATAGGCTGCCACGTTCACACTCCCTTTAGCCGTTAGTCTCACAGCTCCTAGGCAGCTTTCAAATTCAAGGACAAGCCCACCTTGGTTCTCCACTGATACGACTTAGCCTCACTGCTTTCCCTGAGACCTCATCCTCTCCTCCTTCACGTGCTGCTTCCTGCCTCCGATGCTCTTCCTTCTGACTGCTTGGCTGACTCCCACTGCTGCTGCCAGCCTTGCCCTCCAGCCTGCAGCCAGCTAACCGTGTCCTGCAGCCTCTTGATGCCTCGGTGCATGGGGCCCCTCGCTGTTCCCAGCGCAGCGACAGCGTCGCTCTCCCAGCACCATGCCCCGCTGTTTGCTCCATGAGGGGCGCGCCCTCCTCCCCGCCGGCACCAAGCTAACAGAATCACTTTCATACTTTATCATACTGTTTTTAATCTCAGTGTTACTGCTTTATAACGTTGTGTTGGTTTCTGCGGTGCGACACGAACCGGCTACTTGTGTGCATATAAGCCCTCCAGCTGGGCCTCCCTCCCACACCATGGTGGGAGCCAATCATCGGGGTGACAGTCGAGGCGGCACAGGGCCACCAGGTTCCGATGGAGTGGACAGAGATATCTGGGGGGTATCATGGAACATGTGGCGTGACCCTTGCAGTTCATGTGGACACACTTGTGGAGAGCATCTCCTATTGAGATGCGATAGGACGGTTGGGAATCCATCCCTGAAGAAGCAGGGAAAGGAAGCCTGATATCGTGCAGAGCAGGGGGACACGGGGTTCCTCTTGAGTTGTGGGAGTAACCTCGGGGTTCCTCTCCTTGAGACCTGTATGTCAGGCTATTCTGGAGTCACTGCAAGGGTGTGAAGGAACCCATCGAAGTTCATGAGGGATGGGTTGACTCCCCGTGAGGTGCTGCAGAGGACCAGGCCCTCATCTAGCTTTGAGGGGAGATCCTCCTGGTTTTTCTCGAGTTGCGGCAGGTTCCTCTCGAGTTACCAAGTGGACCCCTGGAAACCGCCCATGAGGCCTCCGGAAATGCCAGGCTCCTAGGGAGTTACCAGGGGTATCTCGGGATACCTTGGCAGTTGGTTCCGGCTCCTAAGTCCTCGTCTGGCACCTGAGGATTCATCTCCGCTGCAGACGTGGACCATGGGGTGTCTCTGGAGGCTCCCCAGGGGAGTCAGGTCTCTTCTTGAGTGGAGACGTGCACGTCCGCTTTCCTCCCAAGCTGTAGCCCCAGGGTCAGGCTTCCCATCGAGGTGACACAGGGGTCTGGGGCTTCCCCTCGAGGCTTTCCAACAGGGTTGAAACACGTGCCACGTTGGTGGGAGCCAATCTTAGCGGGGACAGTCGTGGC
>SJYV01020857.1:0-28249 GCA_006410875.1 Neotragus pygmaeus | reverse complement strand
AGAATATCAATCCCAGTGCGAGGTCCATTACCAAGGCCAGGGACGTGCTGCATGCTCTAAACGGGCGTGCACCTTCCTTCCTTTAGTTCCCAAGGAGGCTATTCCTCCTGAAATACTTAAACTGCACTCTTGAGTCTCACGTGGTCATGTTGTAGTTGCCTGTGTGTGATCCTAGGTATATCTCCTAACACTTGAAAGTGCAAGTGATGTCGGTAGAATTTCCCTGGTAGTCCAGCGGCTAAGACCCTGTGCTCCCAATGCAGGGGGCCCAGGTTCGATCCCTAGTCTGGGGACTAGATCCCACACAGCACAATTAAAGACCTTGCCTGCCACAACGTCTTCAGTCCTGCATGCCACAACTAAAGCCCCGCACAGCCTAAATAAGTAAACTTTTTTTAAAAAATGATGGGTGTGTCACCATGAGAATGCCCATTACAGATCTTCAACTACAGGGAAGATCACTGAACAAGGGCCCCGCTTGCCGAGCTCAGGAATCCAGCATCCTGTGTCAGCTGAGGCTCTGCGGTCCATAGGCCGCTGCCCCTGACCAGTGGCTGAATGCGAGGGACACTCAGGCAAAGCCCTTCTTTGGAGACAGGAGGTCCTCCGATGGCCAGTTTTGGCTTGAGCATTCCTCAACTCCCCTGAATTTCCCTTGGACTGCAGGGCATTCTAGGATTTCTGCTGTCCAATTGGGGTGAGACTGGCTTGGTGGGCAGGTGAAAGGTTCTTCCTCACAACCCCTTCCTATTTTCCCTTACCTTGTACACCCCCATGAGAATCTTCCCAACCCACAAACTGAACCCACATCTCTTGCATC
Organism: Neotragus pygmaeus; assembly: GCA_006410875.1. Classification (NCBI taxonomy): domain Eukaryota; kingdom Metazoa; phylum Chordata; class Mammalia; order Artiodactyla; family Bovidae; genus Neotragus; species Neotragus pygmaeus. Next base: position 27,429 of record SJYV01020857.1, on the reverse strand, counting down.
TCCCGCATTGGCAGACAGATTCTTTACCACTGAGCCACGAGAATTATTAACCTGAGCCAAAGCTATTCCTGTTAGAACAAAGATCCCAGCATCTCTGAGACCAATAAAGTTTATGACCCCTCTGCCAGCCTGTAAGCCTGTTTCCACTTGGGAATTAATTAGGATCAACATTTTATCAGTCAATATGTCCAAAAACCAAAAAAAAAGAAGAAGAAGAAGGAAAGAAAGAAAAGAAAAAATCAACAGTAAGTATGCTTCGTTTTTTTCTTGCACAATAAGTCCATCACAATCACAGATATATGTACACTATAGCTGGCATCTTTGAGGACAGTTGGAAATATTAACAAAAAGCATATTCTTGATGACTTTTTCCACTTCGTGTAAGCTACATTACAGTCAATAAATGGAACTGATTAGATGTACCTCTTAAATGTGATGCGATATTTATCTATAAAGCATTTTCCATGAGCATTCACAGAGCAGAACACTGTTTAAGATTATCATCTCCTGTGCCTGAACGAAGCAACCCTGTAGAAGGTGGTGCTGCCAGCCGATGTGACTGGAAACTGATAAAATTCTACTTTTGTGAAACCTGCCTCCTTGACATTTTGCTCTCTTCCACTCTCAGGACCTCGAAGGCTCGATGGACATTCCTATGTTCTCAGAGGCAGTTCCGGTCTTTCCACCAGAGCAGTTCTATTTCCTGACTACAGCTTCAGAAAGCCAGGGCCTCTGGAGATATAACTGCCGGTGCCCAGGTCCTGTGGCTAGTGGAAAACAGGCATTAATGGAAAAGGGGCTGAGACCAAGTTCTCTTCCGACGGCTAATTCAGAACTTCTGGCTCTTCTGTGGCGTTCCAGGTCCTGCTGATGGCACAACCAAAACAAACTAGACGGAATATCAGAATTGCAAATGACCGGGCAAATACCATCGCGCAGCTCTGTTTCCTTCTACATGTCAGAAGCCACGGGTCACGTTGAAGAGCGAGCAATGGGGTGGCGTACGAGCAGTGCAGGCAAACGTCTAGATTTCTCTTTTGTTTCACTGCGGGCGCCCTGCCTCTCAGCCCAGACCCCTTCGCAGGGCTGCACAGCCGTGTCCGTTGCACACCGGGCATGTCCCGACAAGTACGAGCGTGTCTGGCGCAGCCCGTGGCAGCCAGCGCCACCTAGCTGCCGGCTTCAGCATTTCCTCAGCGCAACAGATTTCCAGACCTTGCAATGAGTCTTCCAGGAGGGCTGGATATAACTTTCCCAGATTTTGAATGATGGAAGTCAAGACGGAAGCTGGAGCAGCCAAATTGCTCTAAATAATTATCAGGTGGAAAAACACGTCTCTAAGTCTGTGGAACGTTAAGTGGGATTTGCACCACGTCTCGGAGCATTGACTGGTCAGAGCCTGTCTTTCATTTGACAAAACTCTATATGCCAAGCAGTTGGAGAATAGGCACAGAGATCCGGCTTCTGAATTCCAGAGGCTGTGTCCTGAATTAGGGAATATCTCAATGGAGAGAGTCTTTGCTGGGCTTGCATCCGGGGAACGCTTCCTTGGATCTAACGAACAACTGATGAAGGGTTGGAAGGGTTAGAAGGTCCCGGGGTCGTGGCACGAGGTAATCTGCCCTGCCTCGAAGTGCACTCAGCCTTTCTGATGTCAGCTCTGCGTGGAGGCTACAATCCTCACTTTTCTCAGTGTGGAGGTTACGATCCTCACTTCTAGAGAAGGTAACAAGGCTTTCATCCAGATGACAATGATCTCCTGCCCTCACGAGGGCAGACCACCTTAACACGAGAGGCAGAGGACACAGAACTCAGGGCCAGGCTGGGTCGCGCTGTTGAGACCAATCGCCCGGCATCCTGAGTTGACAAGCCTTAGAGTCAGTGGATGCTTTGAATAATGTGTCAGTGAAATCAACACAGAGAGAAATGGAGCAAGCAGGCAAACAGCCCACCTGAATATCCTGGGAGGCACTTCTTTCTGTTTTCTTTTGGAGGACAGGAGAGTATGATTACCAGCCATGAGCTCAGTGAGGGAATTCTCCAGCTGGTACTGATGACGGTGACGCTGATAGTGATGATGGTGGTGATCATGAAAATTATGAAGATGGTCACGGACGACAGTGTTGAAGAAACTGGAAAGCGTTCAGTGCTCCCTGTCACCCTTGAATAAAACAGACTCCCTGCTGCCTCTATGCAGTCGTGGTAGGTGAGTCGCCAAGTGCTGTCCAGCTATTTTGACCCGCCAGGCTCCTCTGTCTATGAGATTTCCTAGACAAGAGCACTGATGTGGGTTGCTATTTCCTCCTCCAGCTGCCTCCACAGATGTAGACTTTTTAAAGGAAACACCTAGAATTGCTACAGTTCCCAAAGCTGGGCTTCCCTTGTGGCTTCAGCTGGTAAAGAATCCGCCTGCAATGGCGGGAGGCCTGGGTTCGATCCCTGGGTTGGGAAGATCCCCTGGAGAAGGGAAAGGCTACCCACTCCAGTATTCTGGCCTGGAGAATTCCACGGAGTGTATGGTCCATGGGGTCGCAAAGAGTCGGACATGACTGAGCAACTTTCTCTTTCCTGTTGAAGAAAATTGAAAGAGCTCCTACAAGCCTTAAAATTCTCTTGCTTCCAAAGAGAAAGCAGCTCAAACCCACCTGAAGTTTTGCATGTTACCATGGCAGGTAAAACCCTATCATATTATGGGCTGGGGGAGTACCTCTCACTCTTAAAGTGGAAGTGAGATTGGATTAAGAATAAAACTATTCTAAATTCTATTCTTGGATTAAGAATAGAAACTGAAGTCTCAAAGAAAAGAAAACTGGAGTCACGCAACAAGTTCCAGCTCCAGGCAGGCCGTCCTTCCTAACAAAAGAAGCAAGGCGAAAAGTCCAACATAAACCCCATCGAATTTCCATTCATGTTTCTCTGAATTCACTTTGTAGTCTTTGGAACCCACAGAATAACCCACACAAAGATCCCAGATGTTGGTGTCTTTTTTGGTTCTCCTCGTATGAGGCAGGGCAGTGGGTTTCACACCAGCATTTGCCGACAGTAAAATCCAATGAAAACCACGTACGTGTAATACTGTAGACAGCCTTCCAACTGCCATTTAATATGACCCCATTATATTGTGTTAAGATTTCAATTTGGCACAGCTAGCCATCGGAGCAATTATGCTCTGATGAACCTGCCTAGAAGAACCTACTGATATTCTTTACCTGAAGTCACATTTCAAATTAAACTCTGTAGAAATTTTAAACTTTGAAGCTTATGAATGATGACCCAAGGAGGATTTGTATTTTAATCTGTCCTTAAATATAATGAGAGATTAGCCAAGAGAGATTTTAGTTTCCTGTCTAAAGTTGAATGATGACCATTCTCCCAAAATTTGTTTTCACCCAGAACCCGTGAAGGTGACCACATTTGGACAAAGGGGTCTTTGCAGATGTTTAAGCTAAGAAGTTGAGATGAGGCCACTCTGGACGAGGGTGGGCCCCAAAGCCGGTCATACTGTCTCTCTCAGAAGAGAGAGGATGCAGAGACAAGACCACGGAGACAGACACTGGAGCCGCGTGGCCAGACGCCAGGAGAGCCGGAGCCCCCAGGCGCTGGGCCAGGCGGGGAGATTCTCTGCTGGAGACTTCAGAGAACGTGTGGCCCTGCCAACGCCTGGATTTCAGGCTTCTGGCCTCCGGAGCGACGAGAGAATGGATTTCTTCTGCCTTTAGCCCCTAGGCTTGTGGTCATTTGTTACCGCAGCCTTCAGAAACTAATACACAGTATACTATCACAATAAAATAATTGAGCAAGAGGAATAAAGCTTTAAAAACCAAATCCTTCTCCACCAATCACTGCAGGAAACCCTCCCCCTAGCCTCGTGCAGCCTCACCAGGGTGGAAACTGCAGTGAGAAAGTTTAGAGCCTTCTGAAGATTTAATGCTAAGATGTGTATGACACAAAGAAGCCGTAGAAAATACTCTTCACTCACACTCCCTGGGCACACCCTGCTCTGTTACGCCTCTGTGTCTTTGGAAATGCCTAGAACATCCTTTTCTACCTCAGAAACCCTACTAACCCTCCAGCATATATAACCTCTTTCAAAAGCGAACTTCACCACTGCCCAGCCATAGACACACACACACACACACACACACACTCTCACTCTTCATCTGCTTCTACAGCATTTTTCACTTGCCTCTATGACAGCACAGATTATAAGACCAGCTTTGAGATTAGAGTTCCCAGAGCTCTCATCCCTACTAGACTGTGAGGTTTATATACACAGTGAGGCGACCTGTTCATTTCCAACCGCTCTGCCCGTGGTCTCCAATGCTCTAGTCTGGATGTCCTTAAAGCTTAGGGGCTGGGTTCCAAGTTCTAAGAAACGGGAGCTGCTAAGCTCGTGAAGTTCTGGAATATTACTTCTATTTCATTCTATTCAAAGCAAGTCCAAACCCCATTCCTAATTCCAGTAGGGAAGTAGAACCCACCTCTTGATCTAAGGCATACAGGCACACCCAGAGGTGGGAGGAGGTGTTGGTGACCACATCTGGAGACTCCAGCTGAGGTCTAGGCCTGTTCAGTCTCTCGCTAGGATTATGGCCTTAGCCCTAGATGTACAACCTCTAGGACTCAACATTCTCTTCTATGAAACTGAAATCACAGTGTCTACTGGATCAGACTGGTAAACGGTGAAAAGGGCGCTACAGTTAACGTAGTATGGCTTTTTGCATGTAGCAACACTGTAACAAAGGATAACTATTTTTCCTCTTCTGATAAAGGAGGATATAAGTCGTCACTGTGTGGATAAAAGGACAAAATGCAGAGAGAGAGAGATCTTCCTGGGAAAAAAAAGGAAAAGGATAATAAAGACACCAACTTCAGTCAAGTTTCCAAGGGCTAATCTTATTACTATGAGGCAACAGTCGTTGAAATAACCAAAACTCTGCCGAGAAGTATTTGGGGGTGCTGAGCAGCAAAGTACACTCCAAGTACATTCTAGAAAACCTCATAGTTAAGCTTCAGGATATAACTGTAGCTTTGTAGGATTTATGAAAATCTATAGCTTTTAAAAATAATCTTTACTTCTGACTATTAAAGCACTATATGCCGTGGATTACATTTTAGGGAATTTAGTAAAGCAGTAGGAAGACAATAATTATCCATAATGCAACCACAAAAGGAAACTGCTAGAAATAACTGAATATACTTTTTTCCAGTTATTGTGTTATCAGAATATGCACACAAGACTGGTTTTATAAGTGTAAAACTTGTGTGGACACAGGGTTCCACACTCAGAGGGACCATATTTTTGGTTTCATTCTATGCTGTCGCCATCTTGAAATTCGTTTTTTTCTAAACTGGAGGATAATTGCTTTACAATATCGTGTTGGCATCTACCATACAGCAGCATGAATCAGCCGCAAGCACACGTACGTCCCGTCCCTCCTCGACCGTCCCCCACTCCCCACCCGACCCCAGCCCTCTAGGTCATCACAGGGCACTGAGCTGAGCTCCCCGGGATGTACAGCAGCTTCCCACTAGCCATCATTTCACACACAGTAGTGTGTGTATGGCAACCCACTCCAGTACTCTTGCCTGGAGAATCCCAGGAATGGGGGAGCCTAGTGGGCTGCAGTCCATGGGGTCGCTAAGAGTCGGGCATGACTGAGCGGCTTCACTTTCACTTTTCACTTTCATGCATTGGAGAGGGAAATGGCAGCCCACTCCAGTGTTCTTGCCTGGAGAATCCCAGGGACAAGGGAGCCTGGTGGGCTGCCGTCTCTGGGGTCGCACAGAGTCGGACACAACTGAAGCGACTTAGCAGCAGCAGCAGCAGCAGCAACAGTGTGTGTATATGTCAACACTACCCTCCCAAAGGTCACCCCTTTCCCTCTTGAATCTTAGCCACTTTAGATTATATTCTAATATAATATATCATTGCAAGTATGTTTTCACATTATTAAACATGTTTTGTAAACATCATTTTAATGATGACATATATTTCTTCCATGGACCTGTCATGTTTTAATTAATTATTTCATTCCTTTTTTATTAAGCTTGTAGGAAATTTACATTTCTGCTTAGATAAATTACTTAGCAGCATGTATCTTTGTGCATAAATTTTTCTCTTCATCTTTTATTTATTCCTTTAAGACAGAGCTCTGGAAATGGAGTTATTAGATCAAAGAGTTTAGATATTTCTAGGTTTTGAAATATACTTTCAGATTTATGTTTTCCTTAGCAGAGTTATCCAGATGAATAGTCCAAACAGCAATCAGCAGGAGTGAGTTAGGTACATTTTATAAAAGACCATGAGCAAAGAGAATTCGTTTACAGAGGGAAGATGCACAGTGAGTGTTAATAGCAGGGATTTAATTCAGTTTTCATATTAACCTACCAAGCTACATGGTTTACTAGCTTCATGGTTTCATACAACCTCTGTATGCTTCAGTTCACTCATCTAAAACATTGAGGATAGTAATATCCACCCTGCAGAGGTGCTGTGAAGATGAACTTGCACCACTCAGCAAGCGTGAATTCACCACCAGCTCTCTTACAGGAGTTCTTTTAGGCCCATGGGGTACACCAGTGAGCAGGGCAGACAAGCCCCTGGAGTTCACAGTCAGACAGAGAAGTGAGCCACGAAGCAGGAAATGCGATACAGTGTCAGGCAGTCAGGAAAGGAGAAGAAACGAAGTCTCTTTCAAAGCATATGACTACGTCCAAAGAAGGCTTCTCTCCGGATTGGAGTAGCTCTGAGACCTGAAAAAAACAACAGAGGAAGGTGATCCTGGGCAAAACTGCATGCGTGGGAAGGAATGTTGAAGATAAAGGAAAAATCTATCAAGAAAAAGCCCAGAAATATTTTCAGGTTCAAAGAAGCAGAAACTCCCAGATAGCCAGGGCGATCAGAAGTCCCAGGTCACCTAGACAGTCCCTGTTCCTACCAACTGCTTTGATGTCCTGAAGGTCCCTTCATCTCAAAATAGTCCTGGCTTAGAGGACAGTACCATCTATAGGCAAAAGCCAAGAACAAGAGGAACAGTGGCAAGGAGTTAGGTAAGCCTTCGGAGGAGCTTAGGTGTCCTGGTAAGAGGCTTCATGTTCATCTTAAGGATTTAAGAGTCATTAAGGGATTTTCATCAGGATGGTTACATAATCTAATTTGCCTTTTCCCACAGATACAGCTGCAGCAGTCAGAGGGGTTTTGTTGAGTGTAGATTAGCATTCACTTGGAGAACTCAGCCATGTCTAAAACTGACAGAGTTACTACCCAGATCTGTCAAGAAAATACTGGAGCGGGCCGCCATTTCCTTCTCCAGGGGATCTTCCCAACCCAGGGATCGAACCCAGGTCTCCTGCATTACAGACAGACGCTTCACCGTCTGAGCCACCAGGGAAGGCCCCAGAAATTTTTAGAAATCAGCAATGGAAAAAGTAGGGAATTCAATAGATGGAAGGTCTGCAGAGGCACTTCCTGGAACAGAAAATGCAAACAGGTGGGAGGTGTATGGAGAGGTGCCCGCCCTCAACATCAGCCCTCAGAAGGACGCAGATTAAAACAAGTGGTGACCGCCTCACACCCTTCACTCAAAGACGGGAAGTCCAAGGATACCAGTCGTCGGGGAAGTCTCCATTCACACATTCAAGAGACATTTACTGAGAGAATCTGTCATACGCCAAGCACTGTGATCAGGAGTGAGAATACAGTAATGAAAGAATAGGGACTCCCCTGGCGATCCAGCAGTTAAGAATGCGCCTTGCAATGCAGGGGACGTGGATTGGGCCCTGGTTAGGGAGCTAGGATCCCACAGGCAATGGAGCAACTAAGGCCAGGCGCTTTGGAGCCCGCATGCCACAACCCCGGAAGCCCACGCACTCTGCAGCCCACTCACCGCAACTACTGAGTCCACACGCCGCACCCAGGGAGTCCCCGGGCCACGATGAAGCTCCCGCATGACACAGCGAAGCCCAAGGTAGCCAGTAAATGCCATATTTAACCAAAGAGTTTCCGGAGGAGTCAGGCGGGCAGGTGATCGGAGTCGGAGAGGGGAGCTCAGGTTTCCAAGGCAGAGGGACAACACAGAGTTCAGCCACTGGCAGCGAGGTGAGGACGGGACTGTGAGGAGAAGGGCATCCGAATCCGTGACCAGCCCAGACTGGCTGGCCACTCTCAGCCGGCACTGAACTTGGCAACGTCACCAGGCAGGTCTATTCCCAGTATTGCCAACATTAGCACTGTGAAGAGTGTACGTCATGATTATTGCAGAGTATACGTCATGATTATTGCAGAGTATACGTCATGATTATTGCAGAGTATATGTCATTATTATTATCATAAATCATCGCGGCAGCCTGAAGATTTAGAAGAAATATATAAAAGTATGTTGAAGGGTCTCAGGATCTTAGGAAGCCACTAAAAAATTTCTTACAAAAGTGTCACCATCAGAGTGCTGCCTTCAAATGATGGCTGATGTCCATATCTGTGGTGTTGGAAAGAATAGAGAGAGAATGGGAATACCAGAAAAACCACTGATTAAATATGTTCTTAAACAGACTCACAAATATAGAAAACAGACCCGTGGTAGCCAAGGGGGAGGGGCTGAGGGAGGAATGGACTGGGGGTTGGTTGACAGATTTCAGCTTTCATACAGAGAACGGACACGCAAGAAGGTCCTACTGTGTGACTCACTACAGGGAATTACGTTCAATGTCCCATGATAAACCATAATGGAAAAGAATATTTAAAAAAAGGAAGAATGTGTATATGTGTAACTGAGTCACTTTGCTGTACAGCTGTAATTAACACATCATTGCAGATCAGCTATACTTCACTTTAAATATTTTTAACGTGTTCCGTCTCTGCTGATTTGTAAGGCCGATGCTTCGCTACACTTAACTATCTATTTGCTGCAAGTGCTTTGCGATCAGAAATTTCAGGAAAGAAAATACGGGGGGAAGAAAAGGAACGACGGGGAGGCCAGCCTCATTTAGAAAGTGGAAACGAAGCAAAGAGGAAAAGGAAGACCGTCCTCAGGAGAAGACAGCCCGACAGTCCACACACAGCCTCGGCATGCATCCATGGAGAGGTCTGGACAGCTAACACCCGCTGAAGGGGGCCAGCGGTCATTCTCTCCCACTCTAAGCAGTCTACTTTATTTCATACAAAGCAATCTACTCTGATAGAGTTTAAGACAGCTAAGAAGGTCTTTATGCAAAATGACTTCCTGTCATAACATAAGACACGTAACACATAACACAATATAGCGTGTAACACACCATAACACCATCTGGGACCAAATGCCAGAACTTTTCTTGAATGCTTAAACTTAAAAAATTATGTATATATTAATTTGGCTCTGCCGGGTCTCGGCTGTGGCACCCAGGATCTCTGATCGCCATTGCGGCCTGTCCTTTTAGTTGCGGCATGCAATATCCCTCCTGGCATCGGGGTCTTTCCCAGTGAGTCGGCTCTCTGCCTCAAACCCCGGCCCCTGACACTGGGAGGATGGAGTCTTAGCCACTGGACCACCACGGAAGTCCCTTAAGTGCTCCACCTTTGAATAGAGAAATTCAGAACGCCCAGTTTTCTCCTGGAACTGTATCTTCTGTGGTCATTTATGAGAAGCATAAATAGCTGCTCACACCTCATCTGAGCCTCGGGGTGGCTCGCTCATTCTGGAGTCGGTGGTTCCCACAACCTGGCCTTGGAGGAAGCCAGAGACTTGGAACCCGCGCCCTTGAATCGCATTCTCTGAATCCATCTCAGCAGAGGGTTTAATGCAAGCCGAAGGACGTGCATTCCAGGGGGAAAGTCCAGCCTCAGATGCACACAGGCCAGAGCTGGGGAGCAGGGTGCTGGACGTGCCCGCCAAAACAAGGAAGCTGGGAAGCTGGGTGTGTGTACGTGACTCACCCTTCACCCGGGAAGCTGTGAGTGCTTGCGAGGAAGCGCTGCCCAAGGTAATGAAAGCTTGGGAATGTATTTACACAGCAGTCATCGAGGCCAAGTGTTTTTCTTCTTGTTTTCTCGTCTACTGGCTAAACAGGAAGTTTTCCGCAGGATGCTCTGACTTCCTCTGTTCAGAGTAATAACTTTAGCACTTTGCCTTCCTCTTCTCCCACGATACACTTAATGTTTCCGATTTCAGGCCCCAGATTCGGTCACAGATTTCCTACAGGAAGCTGAGGCACCTTAATGCTCCGCAGGGATCTGTCACACACCACCCGCGTCAAAAAGTTACAAGGACACTTTCATAGAAAGACTCAGCTTACTCAGAGGCCCTAGGGAAGGTCTGAGGTGGTGAGTTAATGAAATTCTGCAAAATCCGACCAGCTGTCTACGTCCCTCCACATGACATCCCCTGGAAGCCAGTTACTTAAAATAAATTTCTAATCACAGGGAGAAGGGTGAGTGACTCACGGAAGTTAACTAAGAAAGGAAGTTTTTCCTCCAGGCCTTATCTTGGCACCTGCGTGTCATTAGAAGGGCTGTGTTATTGTCATCTAAAAAGGATGGTGAAAATAAAATTCAACCAACAGGAGCCAGGCGTACGGTACTACCATCCAGAGCAATTATCACAGCTTCCAGCCCTCTTTTAAAACCAGTGTCCTATCTTCTTGTCATATTTAAAATTCTGCCTTTCCGGTTCAATGCAGTGTGGTGATGAGTCTGGGACCCTGGGTTTGATCCCAGCGCCAATATTTGTATTTGAATAATGTCAAGGAAACGTGTCTGCTTCTTTATTGTCGGTTTTGTTCAGTTGCTCAGCAGTGTCCAACTCTTTTACCCTCCCCTACCCCAGAATACTGGAGCGGGGTTGCCATTCCCTTCTCCAGACGATCTTCCCAACCCAGGCATCGAACCTGCATCTCCTGCACTGGCAGGTGGATTCTTTACCGCTGAGCCACCAGGGAAGCCTGTCCATTTTTTTCGTCTTCTCTTTTTCTTCACCTTTAAAGTGGGGATAATCATTGCATTTGGTGAATCATAAAAGTATTCATTTTTGAGGTTAAAGCTGATGTAAGGGATTTTTTTGTTTGTTTGTTTGATGAAGGAGTTAATACATGTATAGTGCCTGGCACACTGCTAATGCCTGTTCAAATTAGGAAAAGAAATTACATTTTATTATTATCATTTTGCATCGTTTATTGTTTTAATCTAACATTATTATTTACAATATCTGTTGATTAGTTGCTAAGTCATATCTGACTCTTTCGCAACCCCATGGACTGCAGCCCACCAGGCCCCTCTGTCCATGGGATTTCCCTGGCAAAAATACTGGAGTGGGTTGCCATTTCCTTCTCCAAGGGATCTTCCTGAACCAGGGGTCATACCTGTGTCTCCTGTATTGACAGGTGGATTCTTTATCACTGAGCCACCAAGGAACCCCATATTTATTACATAGAGACCACTTAAAACCAGGCCAGAATATAAGATTCTAGTGTCTGTTCACGGCTGCATCCAGCCATGAAACAAATGCCTGGTAGGTAGTACATCATCAATAAATATCTGCAGGATGAACAGATAAAGTAAGAACGCAAGGATAACTATGAAAAGATAGGAAGACCATCAGCCTAAAACACCTTGAGCTCTTCTCTCCAATTCATTGTCAGTGCAATGAGCTATTCGCTGAAACAGCGACATTTCTAAATAGCCCAGGCAGGTGGGTGAATCTTCAAGATGGCAGGCTAGATTGACATACTTCTGAAAGCCTTAATCCCTAGACAGTTCACATCTCAGAAACCACTGGAGCAATGCAAGAGAAGCAACAGCTGAAGCTTGGGGGATGGCGGTTCTGCCTTGAGGACAGAAACCAGGAGGAAAGTCCATCATCGTGGTTCTTGTAAAATTAATGATAGTCACCCCATTTAACCTTGAATATTCATGAGCAGGACTGAAGCTGAAGCTCCAATACTTTGGCGACCTGATGCAAAGAGCTGACTCATTGGAAAAGACCCTGATGCTGGGAAAGATTAAAGGCAAAAGAGAAGAGGGCTGCAGAGGATGAAATGGTTAGATGGCATCACCGACTGAATGGACATGATTCTGAGCAAACTCCGGGAGATGGTGAAGGACTGGGAAGCCTGCGTGTTGCAATGTGAGGGGTCGCAAAGAGCTGGACACAACTCAGAGACTGAGCAACAGCCCATTCAGAGGAAAGAAGGATGCATTTTGACTTTTACCTTCTCAATATTTCCCTCCTCGTTTCTCTGCTTCTTTGGCCTGATTCTTAAAAAAACATAAAGGGCATTGGCTGAATGCCATCAGAACTACTCTGCTGCAGGAAAGTGACTGTCTGCGTACAATGTCATTGGTGTTTCGAATCTAGCACTGATGTGTGATTGCTATTTTAATAAAAATCAGCATGGTGATCACAAATGTTCGTCTCCCAAGTCCAGGGCCTCCTTATGGAAGGGGATGGATATAATACTGGGTTTTCCTAGTGACTCAGATGATAAAGAATCTGCCTGCAATGCAGGAGACCCAGGTTGGATCCCTGGGTCGGGAAGATCCTGTGGAGGAGGAAATGGCCACCCACACCAGGATTGTTGCCTGGAGAATCCCATGAACAGAGCTTGGTAGACTACAGTCCACGGGGCTGCAAAGAGGCAGACAGGACTGAGTGACTAGGCACACAGCATGGGTGTAATAGAATGCCTACTGGGAAACAAGGCTGGCGCGGCTCAGCCAGTGCCGACCCGCCGCCTGGGGCTCCTTTCCTGGTTCCGTCACACTCACCAACTGCAACACAGCCTCACCTCCACAGGCAGAAGTTTCCCAGGTGCGTTAAGCAAGATGATACACGCGAACCCCTTTGCACAACACCTGATGTGGCGATCACTTCATGAACGCTGCTTTGCTGTTCCTGCACTATTTAACAGAGAGAACATCTGCATCAGGAGAAATGCTTTTGAAAAGAGGAGACCCTCAAAACCCTTTCTTCTTTTGTGCTGTCCCAGTCTCCATCATTTCCTTGAACATCGTGTCAGTCTTGAAGCCCTGGCATTTTTTATTCAGCTAAAAACAAGCTCAAAGCCGCAGACCCAGCACGGCCGCGCATAATCCTGGGCTTAAAAATAGACGCGCAACAATGAAACTCTTTTATGACGGTCACCAGAAACCGCAGCGCTTCATCTCTTGACATTTTCCTGTTTCAATAAAGATTCTCACGAGAGTCTTGAAAGGCTGGAGGCAGACCAGCTCCGGTGTGAGCGGAGCGCGCGCCGCGGTTGCAAGGATGTTGTTTAGGTTTTAGATCCTGTTTTCTTCCTGGATGCAGGGCCGCGGCCTCCAGGTGCTTCTCCCGCTGTTATCGGCTCCTCCGCAGGGAGCAGCCTTCTAGAAGCCACTTCCTGCCGCCTCGTGGGACTGGCTGCGAAGAGATCGGAGGCCGGCTGTCAGGGGTTATCTCCCACCTGGGTTGCAGTTCCGAGGTCCGTCGTTATCTGGGGCGGCCCTTTATACGCGGAGACAGCGCTCCTGCTCAAGCGCAGTTCAGGAAGCAGAAAGTCAAAACCCAAAAGGTGGCAGCGCGCGGGTGGTGGAGACGCTGCCGGGGGCTCCAACAGTCTGATGCTGTGCGCACCAGGCAAGGCCTCGGCCTCCCGGGAACGGCAATGAGTGACACCACGGTGGCGTCTGTGTCTGTATTTTAATAACTGCATTCATGTGTTTCTTTTTGGCCAAGCTGGGTCTCCCACTGCTGCGCCGGGGGCTCTTCTCCAGCTGCGGCAAGCCAGGCTCCTCCTCATCGCGGAGCACGGGCTCTGCGTTGCGGCGGCTTCTCTGGGTGCGGAGCACGGGCCCGGGGGCGCATGGGCTTCGGTAGCTGTGCCAAGCGGGCTGTGAACGTGTGAGCCCTGGGCTCTAGAGTACAGGCTCAGTGGCTGTGGCGCTTAGTCGCTCGGCGGTATGTGGGATTTTCCCAACTGGGGGCTAGAACCCACGTCTCCTGCGCTGGCAGGTGGAATCTTTATCGCTGAGCCCTGGGGGAAGCCCCCCCGGAATGAGGTTTAGATTGCTGTGCGTGTATCCAATGGTCGTTGTGTTGCCCCCAAGAACAGCTTGGATTTAGCTTCTAAATGGAGTGGATAGCTTTGTGCTTTCTCCCAAGGAAAGAAGTGATATGCCTCCTTGGATAATTAACCTCCAAAACAGAGAGAGATACAATGGACCATTTTCCTTCCAGTGGCAATTCGTGAGCTCAGGAGAAAGCAAGGATGCCTGACTCTGCACCTAAACTTACTGCTCCTGCTCTGCTGAGCCTTCCAGTCAAAGGGAAGATCCATCTCTGCCCAACTCTCCCTCCCAGACTGGGCAGGGTAGCGTGTAGACAGAGGCTCCCAGGGGTGCAGACACGGGCCATCAGGAAGTCCCACTGAAGCCCAGTCAGGCGCTTCAGTGCCTGCCAACAAAGCCCATCTGCTTCTATAAGCCACTCACCTAAGGAAATGAATTACACACTTGTATCCTCTGAGTTACACCAAGCGATTGATGGTAAAACCAAAGACTTGACTTAGGAATTAGGAAAACATGGCCCAGGACACTTCCTCGAAGCTAGCCTCAGTACTTCCTGCTCACTGCCTGTGGCCTCATTCCAGGCACGGACAGTCGGAGGCAATGATCCTGCAGTTCCTGAACAGCCCCCGCTCCTCCTCTGCCCAGTCACTGGCTTCGAAGGGAAACCACAGACGGGAACCCTCATGGCAAAATGCAGAGCGTGAGCAGTCATCGTTCCCCAGTGGGCAGATCAGGAAAGAAGAGGGGGCAGAGGATGGATGGTGTTGGGCGAGGGGGCATGACTTCCTAGAGTAATCCTTGCGACTGGAGCCTGCAGGTGTCAGAAAATAGAGATGTGAAAATACACAGAACTGCTTTCACTTTGAATCAGTTTTTCCTAGATTCATGTAAAACCCTTTCCTGAACCCCTGGGGATAATCAGTCTCCAGTGCTGAGATAAAAGTAGGTAGTTTCTAAACCACAAGGGAAGTCAGAACTCTTCCCACTGACTTAGAACTGCAGTATGTCTAGGAAAAGTCATGCTTCCTCTACGGAGATTTTTGAACACTAAAAGCTAAGTGAGACTCGGCCACTAGTGAAGAGTGCAGTCGTGCCATTTGCAGCAACGTGGATGGACCCAGAGATCGTCATACGAACTGAAGCCAGCCAGACAGAGAAGGACAAAGGCCATATGACATCACATATGTGGAATGTAAAAAAAAAAAAAAAAAAGGTACAAATGAGCTTGTTTACAAAACAGAGTCACAGAAAACAAACTTACGGTTACCAGCGGGTAGGCGGTGGGGGCAAGGGATGAATTGGGAGATTGGGATTAACGTGTACACACCACTATATGTAAGACAGATAACTAATAAAGACTTGCTATACAGCACAGGGAACTCTACTCAATACTCTGTAATGACTTATATGGGAAAAGAGTCTTTAAAAGAAGAGATATTTGTATATGTATAACTGAGTCACTTTGCCGTATGCCTGAACTAACACAACATCGTAAATCAACTACCACTTTTTCTAATGAGATTAAATGATGAAGAGATGCCCAAATACAATGTTATGTTAAAAAACCACATGATTATAGAAGCTGGGCAATAGGGAAAGTTTTCTAAGGTCAACAAAGAGACACATGTGAGCTCCCCCAAAAGAGACAGATACAAAGAACAAACTAGGGGTCCAGTTCAGTTCAGTTCAGTCGCTCAGTCGTGTCCAACTCTTTGTGACCCCATGAATCGCAGCACGCCAGGCCTCCCTGTCCATCACCATCTCCTGGAGTTCACTCAGACTCACGTCCATCGAGTCCGTGATGCCATCCAGCCATCTCATCCTCGGTCGTCCCCTTCTCCTCCTGCCCCCAATCCCTCCCAGCATCAGAGTCTTTTCCANTGCAGCCATGAAATTAAAAGACGCTTACTCCTTGGAAGAAAAGTTATGACCAACCTAGATAGTATATTTACTTTATTTTATTTTTTAGATATTATGTTTAAAAGCAGAGACATTACTTGCAACAAAGGTCCGTCTAGTCTACGTTATCATTTTTGCAGTGGGCATGTATGGATGTGATAGTTGTACTGTGAAGAAAGCTGAACACTGAAAACTTGATGCTTTTCAACAGTGATGTTGAAGATGACTCTTGAGAGTCCCTTGGACTGTAAGGAGATCCATCCAGTCCATCTTAAAGGAGATAAGTCATGGGTGTTCATTAGAAGGACTGATGCTGAAGCTGAAATACTTTGGACACCTAATACAAAGAGTTGACTCATTGGAAAAGACTCTGATGCTGGGAGGGATTGGGGCTGGAGAAGAAGGAGACAACAAAGAATGAGATGGCTGTATGGCATCACTGACTTGATGAACATGAATTTGATTGAACTCTGGGTATTGGTGTTGGACAGGGAGTCCTGGCGTGCTTTGATTCATGGCGTCTTCAAGAGTCGGATGCGACTGAGTAACTGAACTGAACTGAACAAAACAACATCTCACATAATCAACATAACTTTAAATCTAAAGCATGTAGAGAAAGAATAAAAAGCAGACAATATCCCCCAAGGTGAATAGAAGGGAAAAAATGATAAATATCAGAGCAGAAATTAAAGACAATAAATGATGAAAAGTTAGCCAAAATCAGTATCACTAAAAAGAGTCTCTTGGAGAGGATAAACAAAATAGATGAATCATGGTCCAGAATTATCAAAAGAAAAAAAAAAAAGACAAATTCTTAAACCAATCTATTTGACATGACAAAGAATGACATTATAATTGATACCACAGAAATAATGAAGACTCATACGAGAGTACAGCAAACAGTTATAAGTCAATAACATTTAGAACCTGAAATCCATGGATAAAAGCTCAGAAATTTAAGTACAAAGAAACACAAAATATTAACAGAGCAATTTCAAGAACTAATTTTTAAACTGTGATTAAAAATTTCTAGTGGAGCAAATTAAAGCCACATGGGTTTGCATGCAATTTTAAGAACCAATCAGAGAATTGCTACACACACACTTTGGAAACTCCTTCAGAATTTTAGAGTGGAAAGAAAACTCACAGACACATAGTACAAGGTCACCATCATCCTGATACGAGCACTGAGAGAACAAGGAAAAAGAAAGTTAGAGGCCAATATCATATGGATGAACAGAGGCAAACATCCTTAGTGAAATACGAGCAAAAATATCCACCAATACCTTAAAAGTATTGAACACCATTGTTAAGTGGGGGGTTCATCCCAGATATGGAAACATTCTTCAGTAGCTGCAAATCAATATATAGTGAAGAAATGAAACCGTATAATCACCGTAATAGATGCTGAAAAAACTTTGATATAATTCAACCAAGTGTTTGTGATAGAAACTCCAAAAATTGAACATATCAAAAACTACCTGAAGTTAACAAAGGCTCACAAATCAAAACTACAATGATGTATCACCTCGCACCATTATAAATCTCTGCCATTAAAACAGAAAATTATCAGCAAGGGACTACCATGCTATTCCAGTGTCTAAGACACTATGATCCCAGTGCAGGCATCCCAGATTTGACCCCTGGTTATGGAATTAGATTCCACATGGAGTGACTGAGGTTTGTGGAAACCAAATAAAGAAGTAAATATGTGTGTGTGTGTGTCTGTGTATACATATTACACACACACACACACACACACACACACACACGTGTATTTGCTTAATAATATATGAAGGAAATGGTGTGGGGAAAAGAGAGTCCTCTTGTCCTCCTGCACTATTGTTAGGAATATAAATGATTACAGTATGGAAGTTTTTTAGATAACCAGGTATAAAACTATCATTTAACCCTACAATCCCACTATTTGGGATATACTAAAAAAAAAAACTTAATGAAAAATAGATACGTATGCCAGTGAACACTGCAATATCATTTAGAGGAGGCAATAATGGAATGTAATCTCAGTGTCCATCGAACTAATAATGAATAAAGAAGTTATGGTTCATATATTGGATGAAAATTACCTACTCAAAAAAATGAATGTTTGGGTTATTTGTAGAGGTGCAGATGAACCCTGAGCCTATTACACTGTGAAATAATTAAAAAAAAAAAAAGAATGACTATTGCATATTAATGCATATAAGTGGAATCTAGAAAACAATTGGTGAAGAGCCGATTTGGAGGGTAGGAAGAGATGCAATCATAGAAAACGGACTTGTGGACACAGTGTGGGAAGAATAGAATGGAATGAATTGAACAAATTTCACTGACATATGTAGCATACCAAGTATGCAGTGGATAGCTAGTGTTATAGTGTGCTCCAGTGGAGTGGGTTGTGTGGTAGAAGAGGGGGCCCAAGAGAGAGATGGGAGGACTGCTCAAAATTGAGGCTCAGCTATATTTACTAACAAGTGATTTTTTTTTGGCTGGGCAGCAGAAACAAACACACATTGTAAGTTAATTATACTCCACCATTTTAATCATTTTGCTTCATGTGAAGAAAGAAAATCAGTCCTTGACTAAGTTGTTCAAGTGAGAGGTTAAGAATCACAGTGTGTGTCAAGTAAAATGTGTACCCAAGACTGCTTTACTATGTATAGACAAAGCCAAAAAAAAAAAAAAAGACAAATGCAGAGCTAAGTTAGCCAGAATATATTCAGATTCTACATTTATTCCCCTTCTCTTCACTAATTTGTCAGTTTCTAAAAGTAAAGAAGAGGTTTTTAAAAGTAAAGGAAACATATATGGTTATATGTTTTAATAAATGGATGTCACCAATTTATGAAACCATGAATCCCCTCAAGTTTTAATAAGATCTTTGACTTTCAGAATTATTCTAAGTACGAATTAGCAAACAGGTTAAAACTGAGGTGGTAAGATGGCGGAGGAATAAGACGGGAGACCAATTTCTCCCACACAATTTCATCAAAAGAACAATCCAACGCTGAGTAAATTCCACAAAACAACTTCTGGAGGCTGGCAGAGGACTTCAGACAACCAGCAAAGCAGATCATTGGCTTCAAAAACAGGTAGGAAAAATATAGAAGACAAAAAAAATAGAGACAAAAGAGGTAGGGAGGGAGCTCCGTCCCGGGAAAGAAAGGGAATTCCCCCCCGGNCAATCCCTCCCAGCATCAGAGTCTTTTCCAGTGAGTCAACTCTTCTCATGAGGTGGCCAAAGTACTAGAGCTTCAGCTTTCGCATCATTCCTTCCAAAGAAATCCCAGGGCTGATCTCCTTCAGAATGGACTGGTTGGATCTCCTTGCAGTCCAAGGGCCTCTTAAGAATCTTCTCCAACACCACAGTTCAAAAGCATCAACTCTTCAGTGCTCAGTGGGGAAATTCAGTCATTAATTGATTAGCTGTTCACTAGAAGAACGACATCAAGGACAAGTATGTTTTAAGAAGTTGGGGAAAGAAGTCCACTGTGGGGGCAGCCCTCCTGGGATAACGCCACATGCACATACGCACAACGGGCAGGAGGGTGAGAGACGGGGAGGATCAAGGCAGAAAGGTAACACCTGGGATAGATGTCGGAGCAAGATTTCCTCCAGGACTCAGTTGCAAACACCAGTCTGAACTAAACCGATGCTCTTACCAGCCATAATTTTAAATGACTCCAGCACGTAAATGTTCCTTCTCCCCTCTCCTATGTGCAAAATGCATCACTCAGAGGGGAAATGGCTTCTCCATTTTCTCCTTCTCAGCTCTCACACTGTTGGGGTCGTCTGGGCTTTTCAAAATCCACAGGAATACTTTGCATAACACAGAGCTGCCAAACATTGCAACCCAAGCTTTTCCAAATACACGTCTAAATCACTGGGATAAGAATTGAAAGAGTGTAGAAATAAAGTCTTTATATCTAGGCGAGTTTCCAAGGCAATGTTGAGAACCACGATAAAAATCCAGATAATCATTCTGGTATTAAACAAATTTGGAGAATGTCTAATCGGTTGACCAACGATGATGGTGAGGAAACAAGGAAAATCCAGCACGTGGGTGCGTGGACACGGAGGATGTCGATTTCCTGCTCAGAAGAGTGATGCAGAACTCTCCCCAGGACATCCCCCTCTAGACCTCCTCCATCCCCTACCCTCCAGGGCACTTCAGCTGGTAGGAGAGAACGACAGGCACGGAGGAGCCCTGTGGCCAGGGCACATCTGCTCACATCCCATGTGCTAGAGCCAGTCAGAGGCGCCAGCTGAAATGCAGGTGCAGCTGGGGGCTCTCCTGGGATTCCAGCGGTGAAGCAGCTACCTTCCAGTGCAGGAGACGCAGGTTCGACCCCTGGTTGGGGAACTAAGATCTCATGTGCTGTAGAGCAACGGAGCCCGAGCGCCACAGCTCCTGAGCCCAAGAGCCACAGCCAGAGAGGAGCCCGAGCGAAGTCCCTGCGCGCCCCAGGTGAGACCTCACACAGCCAGAACACAGCTTTCAGTGCAAGAGACGGTGACAGATGGAAGCAACGGAATCCTGCCTGTGTCGTTCACTATTTCTGTGACCTGGGCTAAACTGCTTCCTGACTTCCCCAGGCACTAAATATTTCTGCCGCCAAATCTCCTACGGCTGTTAAAAACCTGTGACCCTCTATCAGCTGTGCCATTTCACAGCTAGTGGGATTTCACAGACAGTGAGATGGAAGAGATAATAGAGAAAGGAAAGTGTCAAGTTTCCTCCACGAGACAGTGAAATTCCTTTCCCAGATTTTTCGGGCACTGACTTCCCTGGTCTATGCTGAGGCACATCTGAAGCCGTCGGAGTGAACTCTGGCATTAACTCTCTGGACCTTGAGGAGGTTAGGGTAAAATGCCTCTGTGACAGGAACGACAGCCAGGACCGACTCCTGTCCTTCCGATGTGACATGTGGATCTTTGTTTCTATTGTAACTGAGTTTGGGAAATTACTCAGTGACAAGTAAACGAAATACCACTGTCACCATAATAATACTGCAAGAGAAAAACATCTCAGGGAGAAAGAAATGAATACGTTTCTGACATTCCAAGGTGTGAAAGGAAGAAATCTGACGTCTGGAAGCCGGAAAAAAAATAGCTTCTTGGCCCATGCTGTTTACACACGTCAATGTCACCTAGAAAGTTATCAGGACTCAAAACACATTAAATTAGAAGTCTATTTCTAGATGATTTCTTGAGTCCAAAAGCATGTAAAGACTTAAACGTCGTCCCTGTCTAGCTTGAAAGTCCTCAGTAAGCCTTTATCATGCTAAGGTGGCTGTTTAATTTAGATAAACCCTAGAATTATAGAGTGATTTTCAAACAAACATATCACCCACTATATATAACAGAAACCATTAAAGGGAAATCTTGAGAGTGTTTACTCGAAGAGGCAAAACTGATGAAAAGTCTTTACTCAAAAAAACAAAATCTCGAGTAAATGAAAGGAAAATCCTTACTGGGACCAATGTCACACAGAAGCAAGAGAAGTGAAACAAGCTTGAAATTCAAATTCATAAACCTTGAAATTTAAATGTTTCTGTAGTATAAAAATTGCATCTCTGGGGATGACAATAGTTTTAATTTGTTAAGTCTTCAAAAATAAGTAAAATCCCTCTTATCTTAGGGTTCAGAGTCCCAGGAAGGGTTTGCTACACAGGCAGAGAACACATTCCTGAAATGTCACCATTAAGCATTTTTTTTCAATTGTGCAGGTAATATCTCTCTCTCTCTCGTTCACCAACACACACACACACCACACACACACTTATTGGAATCTTATGTCACTGATGAGTTACTAATCAGAAAATGTTTTTAATATATAGGTACTATGGCAAATGAGAATGGTTCCAATATGTGACAATGAAAATGAAGAGATACTGGGGAAAAAAGCAGAAATAGTTAACACAGACAGCATGAACTGGTGGGGATTATTCATGCATAGCTTTCGTCTCCTGCCTTCACCCTTTGTCATTTCTATGACCCTCATCAATGACATGAGTGCATCAAGCCCCTGGCTGACCCCTATAACACGGGGGTGATGGTATGGACTGTCAAGGTACACAGAAGGACTACATACTGTAATCCTGTAGCCCATGTTACATGCTATAATATGGGTAAAAAGACACAAAGATTTCTTGACCAAAGATTTCTCTCACTTTTTTTTTCTCAAAGACAGATCATCAATATCACTGTGAAAATCTTCTAACCACCCACATATGTGTACAACCATAGATGAGTAATAACTGCAATGCTGGGTTGGCCAAAAACTTCGTTTGGGATTTTCCAATCAGCTTTTATAGGAAAACCCAGATGAACTTTTTGGCCAACCAGATACATAGACTTAAGTGGGGAGTCATTGATGGGTAAAGAGGTAGAGAAAGACTGAGAAAGGTTATAGCAACATTTTGTAGGATAAATTGACCTATATCCGGCCAAGAGGATATTAAAATACTGCAACAGACCATCCCTTCCCCCAGCCCCAACTTCAAGTCATGAAAAGAGGAACCAGTTGGAAAATCTGTGGCTTCCAGTTATCCTCAAGAAATCCACAACGTGGTGATCTAATAGACTCGTGACTCGGGTGAGCTGTTTACCGCTTCTCAGCCTTGCTTTCCTCGTGTGCAAAGTGACCGTGATTACGGTGGAAGTGAGAGGCGACACCGGGACCTCGGCGCGGGGCACGGTCCCTCGAGTCTCTCCTGGTCTCCCTGACACACTGCCGGCTCATGAGCAAGTCCTCAACAGGCCGAAGCCACCCGTCCCTTCCCATGTTTACTTCTGCCTCGTCTTTCAGCCCGCTGTTTACTTAGTGCATTAGTCAGGGCTCTCCAGAGAACGGAACCTGCAGGGTGTGTGTGGGAGAGACAGACAGAGACAAAGAGAGAGACCCAGAGGGAGACAGGAAGACGGAGAGAGACAGAAGCAGGCAGACGGAGGCCGAGTAGGCTGGTGTTGTTTTAAGGAGTTATCTTGCACGACCGGGAGTGTGGCAAGCCTAAGCTCTGCAGTCTGCAGCCAAAAGCAGTCTGAAGCCAGCTTCTCCTCCACCTGGAAGGGCCTCCATCCTTCTTTTTTCCCTTCTGGCCTTCGGCTGATTAGATGAGCCTACTCACACCGTGGCAGGTAATCTGCTTTGCTCACTCGATTGAGTTTCACTGTAACCATATCTAAAAAACGCGATCACCGAACAATCCAGGCTAGCGTGTGACCAGATGTCTGGGAACCATGGCCTGACCAGTCTGACACCTAAAATAAGCATCACACGAAGTGACTGCTAGACTGATTCCTGCCCTGGGGCCTTTGCCCTGGCGGTTGCCCCTGCTTAGAAAACCCTCTCCCATCTCCTCACGTGCTTCCTCACCCAGATCCCAGTGCGAATGCCACCTCTTCAGAGACGCCGGCTGCCCAGCCTGGGCATGGCGGCTCCCCGGGCACTCTGCTTACCCCAGCCACCATCCCGCACCTCTCCTCATTTTGCTTTGTTCACACCCTTTCACTCTCTGAAGCCAGCTCAGCTCTGCAGTTTCCTGTGCGTCTTCTGTTTCCCCCCAGCTTTGGGTTCCACACATGCGGGCGTCTTGTCGGCTTAGCACTCTAACCTCAGCATCTAGAATCCTGTCGGATAGGCACTCAGTTGTTCAGCCGTGTCTGACTCTTACGGTCCTGCAGACTACAGCCCACCAGGCTTCTCTGCCCATGGAATTTTCCAGGAAGAATGATGGATTGTATTGCCATTTCCTTCTCCAGGGGATCTTCCCAATCTGGGGATCAAACCCACATGTCTTGTGTCTACTGCATGAGCAGGTGGATTCCTTACCACCAGCACCACCTGGGAAGCCCGAGGCACTCACTAAACAACTGTTGATGAATGAACCTTTCGATGCTAGGCACTCATGTAAAATCTGATTATTATGTTTATAAAGAATTAATTTGTGTACTATATGATGATTTGTACTCTAATCTTTTAAAAACATTTCTATGATGGTCTCTGGGTTACCTTTTAATCATAGATACTAAATTTATCCTTAATCCTACTGTAGTTATGGTTTCAAATAAGTGTGTGAAATTTAAATTCTATTATATGAGGAATATAAGATGGATGATTAAGGAATTGGAAGCAAGAATTATCTGGCAAAGCTTAATATTTTATACATTAGCTTGTCTAATTGTGAATTTTAAGGATAGAGCCTTAAATAGATTCTGCCTACATATGCAAAATGGGTTACAAGTGACTCCATGAGATCCTGTGTGCCGAGTCATGTCTGACTCTTTGTGGCCCCAGGGAATATATCCCACCAGGCTCCTCTCTCCATGGGATATTCCAGGAAAGAATACTGGAGTGGGCTCTCAATTCCTCCTCCAGGGGATCTTCCTGACCTAGGAATCAAACCCGCACCTCTTGCATCTCCTGCATTGGCAGATGAGTTCTTTATCCCAGCACCCCCTGGGAAGTCCAAGTGACTCACTCACCGTGTATAATTCGGGCTGAAATAACCACGTCGATTTAGATATTCTGATAAGTAAGGCAAAGGTGGGTTCCTAGTTCTTGGATTATTTTGTTTCTTGGCTTCACTCCCTCCATCCTTTTGTGAAGGCAGACACAGCTGAAGAGTGCATCAAAACGTACATGTGGCGAGGGGAGTGCCCTCCTTTGTTACACGTGGCGGGGGGCGTGCCCTCCTCAGAGATGAGATGAAAGGTGTGACTCTGTTATGCACTGGGGAGAAGGAAACCATGAAAGCAGACATTGGAGGTGAGATGAAACAACCTCTTAGTGGACCATTTTTTCATATTTTGTTTTATCTATGTTAAGATACACTATTGTAAAGTAATTAGCCTCCAATTAAAATAAATAAATTTAAATTAAAAATAATATACAATTAAAATTTTGAACATGACAATGAATATGACTCTGGTGCAGAAGCCATCTTTTTTTTTTTTTTTTTTTTTTGGAATGACTGGGCCTAGCTCTCACTAGCATGAAGGTAGCCCCGGACGTGATAAACTGGTAGAAAATTCTCAAGAGTTTCCTTCCACAGGGAGTTGCAATAAAACCCTTTTCCCCAAGAATCTCCTTAGCATCTCAGCTTCCTTCTGTCTTTCTGTGTTGCCTGCAGTCTTTACATAAGCACACATACATTCGGTCATTTCAATCTGCAAGGAGAGTTTCATTTTTGCCCTAAGAGTAATTATTCGTTCAAAAGTATACATGTTGATGAAGACACAAGAACAAAATTACTTATTTCTTTTTCAGAAAAAGAGGCAAACGCAGAGGACAGGTGGCAGTCCCTTGGTGTTGGATGACATCCTTAGGGCCACGTCTCTGCAGGGTGTTTATTAATTGGAAGTAAGACTAGTGAAAAGACCTCTGGCCTGGTCATTCTCTGCTTTAGTGGAGCTAAACTGACTCAGTGTCCAGTTCATTTTGGAGATAAAACTGAGAAAGGAAACTGATATTCTTTCCCACCAGGCTGCCAGGCCCAGGGCTGAGCCCCTAAGCCCCAACCCCACTTTATCTCATTGAACAACGCTGCCAAGTAGATATTAGTAACCTCGTACACAAATTTGGGCAACTGATTTAACCTTTCTGAGTCTCAGCCAGCACAAGACAGACAAGAGGATTAAATCCATCCGGTCTGGCTCCACAACCTGCCTGGAAGCAAACTTTACATTCCCCGACAGGAAAAGCCATCAGACAGAAATCACGAAAAGCATAAGTCACAAAAGAAGAGACTGACAGGTGTGGCTCCTGAAAAAACAAGAAAAAGCAAAGAAATAAAAGTGGATGCAACAAGAAAGATGTTATAATGTTGGAAGACAAACGACAAAGGGAAAATCTCACGTATAAGATCACATGTAGAAAACTAGTATCCGATAGAAAAACGATCCCCATAAATCAGTTAGTATGAGATAACCTCATGGGGGAAAGTGGAAAAAGATAAAAATAGTCGTTTCTTTAAAGCCAAAATAGAGGAGGAGAAGGGGGTGGCAGAGGAGGAGATGGTTGGCATCCACGACTCAAAGGACAGGAGTTTGAGCAAACTCCGAGAGAGAGTGAAGGGCAGGGAAGCCTGGAGCGCTGCCGTTCATGGGGCCACAACCAGAGACGACCGAGCAACTGAATAACAACAAAAGCCAAAATATGAATAGGAACTATGTGTAAGAACATTCCAGAGAGCCAGGAACAAAGATGGTCGGAGAGAAAAAGATTAAGAAGTTGACCCTCTGTTGGTAAGAATTTGAGGAAATGGAAATTTCACATACTTTTGAAGAAATTGTAAGTGGCTACAGTCTTCTGGGAGATGGACTGTCAACATATATCAAAACTTCACATGTGTGTGCCTTTACGTTAATTTGAAGAATGATAGAAAAATTCACTAAAACGAAAGTACAAGGAAATTATTTGCAGTAATACCGATGAGGCAAGAGTTCATCAAAAAGCATTGTTTGAATTTTAACAGCCCTGCAATGGATTCCAATATTGAAAAAGATTCTAGATATTCATTCATTTTTCATTTTTGCCTTTGTCTTTTTCTATTCTATCTGATTTGTCTCTCTCTATATATATATGCTAGGTCACTTCAGTCATGTCCGACTCTCTGCGACCCCATAGACGGCAGCCTACCAGGCTCCCTCGTCCTTGGGATTCTCCAGGCAAGAACACTGGAGTGGGTTGCCATTTCATATATACATGGGCTTCCCAGTGGGCAGAGTGGTAGAGAATCCGCCTGCCAGTGCAGGAGAGGCGGGAGACCCGAGTTCCGTCCCTGGGTCTCGAAGGTCCCCTTAAGAGCCCACTCCAGTGTTCTTGCCTGGAGAATCCCAGGACAGAGGAGCCCAGGAGGCTGCACAGGAGCACGCAGAGTCAGACACGGCTGGAGCAACTTACCACACGTGCATACGTTCACTTCACAATCAGGGGTTCCAGCCCACAATTTTCAAGCTCTTTAATACATCTCACTCTTTACAGATTTACAACGCACTTTCCCATGTTTTATTCCAGAGTAAAAACTAGGTCTCCAGTCCAAGGAAGCCACAGTTTCACAGAGTTTTATGCCAAAAGCAACCGTTTTTCTCTTTGCCTGTGAATTTAAGTAGTTCAAAAAAGGGGGGTGGGGGGGTGGGAAGGAGACAGGCTCCTCAGATCACTCAGATGTTTGAGTCCAGACAGCACAATCAGAAGGGGAGGAAAACATGGTTCCTTTCATTCTAACCCCTGAGCATCTTCTCAACCCTGTGAAAGGAACGCTGCCTAATCCAGACAAACCTTTGCTCAGCCTCCAATGAAGAGACGCAACGTGCAGCTGACTTCAGGACTGGGGACACATTCTCAGCATCTTCCCCAGACTGGGCTGGGGAGGCCTTTCATGTGAGCGGAAGGAAAGGGCTGACAACTTTCTCGTCTTTATGGAAGGCAGACTTTATTTCCAGCTCCTGGGTCAAAAGGCTCCGGAAAGAAAACAAAACCACTGGCAGATAAAGACTAAAAATAAAGC
>SJYV01020855.1:12662-23835 GCA_006410875.1 Neotragus pygmaeus | reverse complement strand
GGCTGTGTGTCGCGGTTGCCCTGTGTTGAGTTCCCGGCTGTGTACCATGGTCGCACTGCGCTGAGTTCCAGGCTGTGAACCGAGTTCACCCTGTGCAGAGGTCCAGGCTGTGTGCCGTGGTAGCCCTGCTCGAAGTCCATGCTGTGTGCTGTCGTCACCCTGGGCCGAGGTCTGTGTTGTGTGCTGCTGTCCCCCTACACCGAGGTCCGGGCTGTGTGTCGTGAGTGACCTGTGCCAAGGTCCAGGCTGTGTGCCGCAGTCACACTGTGCTGAAATCCGGGCTGTGTGCCGCGGTTGCCCTGTGCTGAGATCTGGGCTGTGTGTTGTGGTCGCACTGAGCTGAGTCCAGGCTGACTGCCACAATTGCCCTGCAACAAGGTCCATGCTGTGTGACGTGTTCGACCTGCACCAAATTTCGGGCTGTGTTACATGGTTGCCCTGAGCCGAGTTCTGGGCTGTGAGCTGCAGTCGTCCTGCGACGAGATCTGAGATGTGTGCCGTGGTTGCCCTGCCCCGAGGTCTGGGCTGTGTGCCGCAGTCACCCTGCTCAGAGGTCCATGCTGTGTGCTGCGGTCACCCTGAGCCGAGGTCCGGGCTGAGTGTCGCGGTCGCTCTGTGCCGAGGTCTGGGCTGTGTGCCGTGGTCGCCCTGTGCCGAGGTCTGGGCTGTTTGCTGCAGTCACACTGCATCAAGGTTCAGGCTGTGTGTCGCGGTCGCCCTGTGTTGAGGTCCCGGCTGTGTAACATCGTCGCACTGAGCTGAGTTCCAGGCTGTGAACCGAGGTTGCCCTGTGCAGAGGTCCAGGCTGTGTGCCATGGTAGCCCTGCACGAAGTCCGTGCTGTGTGCCGTCATCGCCCTGGGCCGAGGTCCGTGTTGTGTGCCGCTGTCCCCCTACACCGAGGTCCGGGCTGTGTGCTATGAGTGACCTGTGCCAAAGTCCGGGCTGTGTGCCATGATCACACTGTGCTGAAATCCGGGCTGTGTGCTGCGGTTGCCCTGTGCTGATTTCCAGGCTGTGTGTCATTGTCACACTCTGCCGAGTCTGGGCTGACTGCCGCAATCGCCCTGCAACAAGGTCCATGCTGTGTGATGTGTTCGACCTGCGCCAAATTCCGTGCTGTGTTACGCGGTTGCCCTGAGCCGAGTTCCAGGCTGTGAGCTGCAGTCATCCTGCAACGAGATCCGGGCTGTGTGCCGTAGTCGCCCAGCGCCGAGTTCTGGGTGGTTTGCCATGGTCGACCTCTGCCGAATTCCCGGCTCTGTGCCGTAGTTGCCCTGTGCCAAGCTCCAGACTGTGTGCCGCAGATGCCCTTCACTGAGGTCCGGGGCATGTCCCGCTCTGACCGTGCACTGAGGTCCAGGCTGTGTGCCACTATCGCCCTGCACCAAGGTCCGGTATTTGTGCCACGGTTGACTATGCCGAGTTCCGGGCTGTGTGCCATGGTCAGCCTGTGATGAGGTCCGGGCTGTGAGCTGTGTTCGGCTTGTGACAAGGTTCAAGCTGTGTGCCGCAGTTGCTCCATTTTTAGGTCCGGGCTGTGTGCCGCAGTCACCATGCACCGAAGTCCGGGCTATATGCCGTGGTCACACTGCGCCGATGTCGAGGCTGTGTGCTGTGGTCACCCTGTGCCAAGGTCCAGGCTGTGTGCCACACATGCCCTTCGCCGAGGTCTGGAGCATGTCCCGAGGTCGCCGTGTGCCGAGGTCCAGGCTTTGTGACACTGTGGCCCTGCAGCGAGGGCCAGGCAGGGTGCTGTCGTCACCCTGCACCGATGTCTGGAATTTGTGCCGTGGCCACCTGCACCGAGTTCCGGGCTGTGTGCCGTGGTCGGCCTGCACCGAGGTCCGGACTGTGTTCCGCGGTCGCTATGCACTGAGCTCCGGGTTGTATGCTGCGGTCGCACTGCGCCAAAGTCTGGGCTGTGTGCTATGTTCACTCTTTGCAGAGGTCCAGGCTGTGTGCCACTGATGCCCGTCACCGAGGTCTGGGGTGTATCCCGCAGTTGCCATGTGCCGAGGTCCACGCTTTGTGACACTGTTGCCCAGCAGTAAGGTCCGGGCAGTGTGCCGTGGTCACCCTGTGCTGAGGTCCAGGCGGTTTGCCGTGGTCGGCCTGCACCAACGTCCAGGCTGTGTGCCGCCGTGGCATTGCACCGAGTTCTGAGCTGTGTGCCGCATTCGCCCTTCAACAATTTCCGGGGAGTGAGCTCCCGTCGCCCTGCTCTGATGTCCGGGCTGTGTGCCGTGGTCATCTTGCGCTGAAGTCTGGGCTGTGTGCCGCGGTCGCGCTGCGCCGAGGTCCAGGCTGTGTGCATGGTTGCCCTGCGCTGAGGTCCGGGTTGTGTACCGTGGTCGCCCTGTGCAGATATCTGGGCTGTGTGCCACGATCAGCATGCGCCAAGGTCCGGGCTGTGTGCCACGGTCACCTGCACTGTGGTCTGGGCTGTGTGCTGTGGTCGGCCAGCACCGATGTCCAGGATGTGTAACACGGTTGCCCTGCACCGAGGTCTGGGATGTGTGCCACGGTCGCCCTGTGCCTAGGTCCGGGCTGTGTGCCGCGGTCACACTGCGCAGAGGTCCCTGCTTTGTGCCGCGTTCACCTGGCGCTGGATCTGGGCTGTGTGCCGCAGTCACCCTGCACTGAGTTCCAGGCTTTGTGCCACCATTGCCGTGTGCCGAGGACCAGGGTGTGTGCCGCGCTCGCACGGGCCCGAGGTCTGGGCTGTGTGCTCCAGTCTGCCTGTACCGATTTCCAGGCTGTGTTCCACCATTTCCCTGCGCTGAGTTCCAGGCTGTGTCCCATGGTTGCCCTGTGCCGAATCCGGGCTGAGTGCCGCGATTGCCCTGCAAGGAGGTCCAGGCTGTGTGACGTGTTCTACCTGTGCCGAATTCCGGGCAGTGTTACGCGGTCACCCTGAGCCGAGTTCCGGGCTGTTAGCCGTGGTTGGCCTGTGATGAAGTCTGGGCTGTGTGCCATGGTCGCCCTGCGCCGAGGTCCTGGCTGTGTGCAACCGTCGCCCTGCTCCGAGTTCCGGGCTGTGTGCCGAGGTGTCTCTGTGCCAATTTCTGGGCTGTGTGCCATGGTCGGCCAGCACCGAGGTCCGGGATGCATGCCAAGTCGCCCTGCACCGAGGTCTGGGCTATGTGCCACGGTCACCCTGCGCTGATGTCCAGGCGGTGTGCCGCATTCGTGTTGAGCCATGGTCGGGGCTGTGTGCCGTGGTAGCCCTGTGCCGAGGTCCCGGCAGTGTGCTGTAGTCGCCCTGCGCTGAAGTCCGGGCTGTGTGCCATGGTCGTCTTGTGCCGATGTCCAGGCTCTGTGCTGCGGTCACACTGCACCGAGGTCCAGGCTGTGTCCTCTGGTCGCCCTGCACCAAGGACCGGGCTGTGTGCCACAGTAGCCCTGTGCTGAGATCCGGGCTGTGTGCCTTGGTGTCCCTGTGCCGATGTCTGGGCTGTGTGCCGTGGTTGTCTTGTGCCGAGATCCAGACTGTGTGCTGCAGTCGCACTGCACCGAGGTGCAGGCTGTGTGCGGAGGTCGCCCTGCGCCGATGTCCATGCTGTGTGCCGCAGTCTACCTGTGCAGAAGTCCAGGCTGTGTTCCGCATTTGACCTGCGCTGAGGTCCGGGGTGTGTGCCACATTCGCCTGCGCTGAAGTCCAGGTTGTGTGCTGTGGTCGCCCTTCACCGAGTTCTGGGCTGTGAGCCATGGTCGGCTTGCGATGAGTTCCGGGCTGTGTGCTGCGGTCGGTCTGCACCGAGGTCCAGGCTGAGTCCCGTGGTCACCCTGCGCCGAGGTCTGGGCTTTGTGCCATGGTATCCCTGCGCTGAGGTCCGAGCTCTGTGCCATGGTAGCCCTGCGCCAAGTCTGGGCTGAGTACCGCGGTTGCCCTGCACCGAGGTCTGGGCTGTGTGACGCGGTCACCCTGTGCTGAATTCCGGCCTGTGTTACTCTGTCATCCTGCGCCAAGGTTCGGGCTGTGTGTCGCAGTGCCATGCACTGAGGTCCGGGCTTTGCGCTGTGGTCACATTTCGTCGAGGTCTGGGATGTGTGTGGCAGTCTTCCTGTGCTGAGGTCGGGGCTGTGTTCCACGGACACCCATCACTGAGGTCCTGGGCGTGTGCTGTGGTCGCTGTGCACCAACGTACAGGCTTTTTGTCACTGTCACCCTGCAGCGAGGTCCAGGCAGTGTGCTGAAGTTGTCCTGCACAAAGGACAGGGCTGTGTGCTGCCATCACCCTGCGCCGAGGTCCGGGCTGTGTGCCACGATCACCCTGTGCTGAATTCCGTCCTGTGTTACATGGTAGCCCTGTGCCGAGGTCCGTGCTGTGTGCCGCGGATGCCCTTGGCCGAGGTCCAGGGCTTGTGCCACGGTGGCCCTGCACCGGGGTCTGGACTATGTACCATGATCTCCCTGTGCTGAGTTCCGGGCTGTGAGCTGCAGTCATGCTGCACCAAGG
The DNA here is from genome assembly GCA_006410875.1 of Neotragus pygmaeus. Classification (NCBI taxonomy): domain Eukaryota; kingdom Metazoa; phylum Chordata; class Mammalia; order Artiodactyla; family Bovidae; genus Neotragus; species Neotragus pygmaeus. The sequence goes on along the minus strand of SJYV01020855.1, from coordinate 19,373 downwards.
TCCAGGATGTGTGGCATGGTGGCCCTGCACAAAGTCCTTGCTATGTGCCACCATCGCCCTGCGCCGAGGTGCAGGCTGTGTGCTGCAGTCGCCCTGCATAGAGTTCGGGAATGTGTGCTGCGGTCGTCCTTGGCCAAGGTCCGGGCTGTGTGCCACGGTCGCCCTGTGCCAAGGTCCGGGCTATGTGCTGCAGATGCCTTTCGCCGAGGTCCAGGGCATGTCCTGCGGTCGCTGTGCACCAAGGCCCATGCTTTGTTTCACTGTTGACCTGCAGCGAGTTCCAGGCATTGTGCTGCGGTCGCCCTGCACCGAGGTCCAGGCTGTGTGCCGCCATATTCCCGTGCCAAGGTCTGGGCTGTGTGCCGCTGTCACCCTGCACCGAGGTCTGGGCTGTGTTCTGTGGTTGCCCTGTGCCGAGGTGCGAGTTGTTTGCCGTGGTCTCCATGTGCTGACTTCTGGGCTGTAAGCCACGGTTGGCTTGCGCCGAAGTCCGGGCTGTGTGCCGCAGTTGCCCTGCGCTGATTTCCAGTCTGTGTGCTGCGGTTGGCCTGTGCCAAGGTCCAGGCTGTTTGCCAGTGTCAGCTTGTGACGAATTCTGGACTGTGTGCTGCAATCGCTCTGCTCCGAGGTCCGTGCTGTGTGCCACGGTTGTCCTTCGCTGAGGTCCAGGCTGTGTGCCATGTTCGCCCTGCGCTGATTTCCGGGTGGTTTGATGTGGTCGCCTCTGCCGATGTCTGGGCTGTGTGCCACGGTCGCCCTGCGCCAAGGTCCGGGCTGTGTTCTGCGATTGCCCTGCTCCAAGGTCCGGGCTGTTTGCTGTGTTCACCATGCACCGCATTCTGGGCTGTAAACTGCGGTCTGCCTGCGCCGATGTCCGGGCTGTGTGCCGCAGATGCCTTTCCCCGATGTCCGGGTTGTGTGCCGCGGTCGCTGTGAGCCGAGGCCCATGCTTTGTGTCACTGTCGACCTGCAGCGAGTTCCAGGCAGTGTGCCACGGTCGCCCTGCACCGAGGTCTAGGCTGTGTGCCGCCATATTCCCGTGCCGAGGTCTGGGCTGTGTGCCGCAGTCACCCTGCACCAATTTCCAGTCTGTGTGCTGCGGTTGGCCTGCGCCAAGGTCTGGGGTATGTGCCTCGGGCTCCCTGTGCCAAATTCTGGCCTGTGTTATGCAGTCTTCCTGGGCCGTGGTTCAGGCTGTGTGTTGATATGCCCTGCTCTGAGGTCCGGGCTTTGTGCTGTGGTCACATTGCATCGAGGTAAGGGCTGTGTGTCGAGGTCGGGGCTGTGTGCCATGTACGCCCATTGCCGAGGTCCAGAGTATGTGCTGTGGTCACCGTGCACCGAAGTCCAGGCTATGTGTCACTGCCACACTGCAGCGAGGTCCTTGGTATGTGCTGTGGTTGCCCTGCAGCGAGGTCTGGGCTGTGAGCTGTGGTCACCCTTCACCGATTTCCGGGCTATGTTCCATGGTCGGCCTGTGCCGAAGTCAGGGCTGTGTGCCTCAGTCACCCTGCATTGAGTTCCAGGCTGTGAGCCATGGTTGCCCTGCACCGAAGTCCAGCCTGTGTGCCGCGGTCACCCTGTGGCGTAGTCCGGGCTGTGTGCCGCTGTCACTCTGTGCTGAGGTCTGTTCTGTGTGCCATGGTCGCCCTGTGCTGAGGTCCGGGCTGTGTGCCGCCATCACCCTGTGCTGAGGTCCAAGGTGTGTACTGCCATCACCCTGCACCGAGTTCCGGGGTGTGTGCCGACGTCACCCTGCGCCAAGGTCCGGCGTATGTTAAGCCATTGCCCTGCGCCAAGGTCCGGGCTGTGTGCTGCGGTCACACTGTGCCGAGATCTGGGCTGTGTGCCACGGTTGGCCTGTGCCGAGGTTCAGGCTGTGTGCCACGGTCACCTGCACTGAGGTCTGGGTTGTGTGCTGTGGTCGCCCTGCGCTAAGTTCTGGGCTGTGATCTGTGGTCAGCTTGTGACGAGATTCGGGCTGTGAGCTGTGTTTGCCTTGCGATGAGGTCCATGCTGTGTGCTGCAGTAGCTCTGCACCGAAGTCCGTGCTGTGTGCTGTGGTCACCCTGCACCAAGGTCCGGGCTATGTGACGCAGTGCCCTCCTCCATATTCTGGGTCGTTTGCCGCGGTCGCCCTCTGCCAAAATCCGGGATGTGTTCCGTGGTCACCCTAGGCCGAGGACAGGGCTGTGTGCAATGGTCTGCCTGTGTGTAGGTCCAGGCTGTGTGCCACGGTCGCCTGCACTGAGGTCTGGTTCGTGTGCCATGGTGGCCCTGCACTGAGTTCTAGGCTGTGTGCTGCCATTGGCTTGCGATGAGATCCAGGCTGTGAGCCGTGTTCGGCTTGCGACAAGGTCCATGCTGTGTGCCGCAGTTGCCCTTCACTGAGGTCCAGGCTGTGTGCCACAGTCACCCTGTACCAAGGTCTGGGCTGCGTTCCACGGTCGGCTTGCAATGAGTTCTGGGCTCTGTGCGGCAGTTTCTCTGTGCCAAGGTCCATGCTGTGTGCCGTGGTCGCCCTGCGCCGAGTCTGGGTTGAGTACCACGGTCGCACTGCACCGAGTTCTGCACTGTGTGACGCAGTCACCCTGTGCCAAATTCTGGCCTGTGTTACACGGTCACCCTGGGGCCTTGTTCAGGCTGTGTATCGTGGACGTCCTGTGCCAAGGTCGAGGCTGTGTGCCATGGATGGCCATCGCCGAAGTCCGGGGCATGTGCCACGGTCGCCGTGTGCTGAGGTCAAGGCTTTGTGTCACTGTCGCCCTGCAGCGAGGTCTGGGCTTTGTGCCACGGTCAGCCTGCACCGAGGTCCAGGCTGTGTGCTGCGGTCACCCTGAAACCGAGATCCGGGNCCGGGGCATGTGCCACAGTCGCCGTGCGCTGAGGTCAAGGCTTTGTGTCACTGTCACCCTGCAGCGAGGTCTGGGCTTTGTGCCACGGTCAGCCTGCACCGAGGTCCAGGCTGTGTGCTGTGGTCACCCTGAAACCGAGATCCGGGATGTGTGCCATGGTCACTTGCGCCAAAGTCCGGGTTGTGTGCCGTGGTCACCCTGCGACGAGTTCCAGGCTGTGAGCCACGGTCGGCTTTTGACAAGGTCCGGGCTGTGAGCCGTGTTTGGTTTGCTACGAGGTCCGAGCTGTGTGCTGTGGTTGCCCTGGACTTAGACCTGGGCTGTGTGTCGCGATCGCCCTGTTCAGATATCTGGGCTGTATGCCACGGTTGGCCTGCGCCAAGTTCTGGGCTGTGTGTCATGGTCACCTGCGCCGAGGTGCGGGTTGTGTGCCGTGGTTGCCCTGCGCCGAGTTCTGGGCTGTGAGCCGTGGTCGGCTTGCAATGAGATCCAGGCTGTGAGCCGTGTTTGGCCTGCAACAAAGTCCATGCTTTGTGCCGCGGTCGCCCTGCGCTGAGGTCCGGTCTGTGTGCCGTGGTCACTCTGTGCCAAGGTCCATGCGGTGTGCTGGGGTCACCCTGCACTGAGGTCCGGGCTGTGTGACACAGTGCCCTGTGCCAATTTCCGGGTTGTTTGCCCCAGTCGCCCTCTGCAGAGGTTCAGGTTGTGTGCCGCGGTCGCACTGCGCTGAGGTTCAGGCTGTGTGGTGCGGTCGCCCTGCACCGAGGTCCGGGCTCTGTGCTGTGTTTGCCCTGTGCCAAGTTCCGAACTGTGTGCCGCGGTCACCCTTCACCAATTCTGAGCTGAGTACCACAGTCGCCCTGCACCAAGGTCTTGGCTGTGTGATGTGGTCACCCTCCACCGAATTCAGGCCTGTGTTATGCGGTTACCCTGGGCCAAGGTTTGGGCTGTGTGTCGTGGAACCCTGCACCGAGATCCGGGCTTTGTGCTGTGGTCACATTTCACCGAGGTCCAGGCTGTGTTTTGCGGTCGTCCTGTGCCAAGTTCGGGGCTGTGTGCCATGCACACCCATCGCTGAGTTACGGGATGTGTGCGTCGATCGCCGTGCACTGAGGTCCAGGTATTTTGTCACTGTTGCCCTGCAGCGAGGTCTGGGTTGTGTGCTGTGGTTGCCATGTACCGAGGTCAGGGTTGTGTGCTACCATCGCACTGGACCGAGATCCGGGCTGTGTGCCACAGTCACCCTGTGCTGAGGTCTGGGCTGCGTGCCGTGGTCTCCCTGTGCCTTGGTCTAGGCTATTTGTCCCAGTTGTCCTGTGCCGAAGTTGGGGCTGTGTACAGCGGATGCCCATCACCGAGTTCCAGGGCTTGTGCCATGGTCACAGTGTGCCAAGGTCCAGGCTTTGTGTCACTGTCGCACTGCAGCAAGGTCCGGGCTGTGTGCTGTGGTTGCCCTGCACCGAGGTCAGTGATGTGTGCTGCCATCACCCTGTGCCGAGTTCCGGGCTGTATGCCACGATCATCCTGTGCAAAGGTACATGCTGTTTGCCGCGGTTGCCCTGCGATGAGGTCCGGGCTGTGTGCCACGGTCGCCCTGGGCCAAGGTCCAGGCTGTGTGCTGCAGTCACCCTGCACTGAGTTCTGGACTGTGTGCCACAGTGGCCTTGCACCAATTTCTGGGCTGTGTACCGTGGTCAGCCTACACCACGTTCCGGGCTGTGATCCGTGGTTGGCTTGCAACGAGGTCTGGGCTGTGTGCCGCGGTCACCCTGCGCTGAGGTCCAGGCTGTGTGCCGCAGTCAACCTGCAATGAGGTCCGGGCTTTGTGCCACAGTTAGCTTGTGACAAAGTCCATGATGTGTGCTGCGGTAGCTCTGCACTGAGGTCCGGGCTGAGTGCCGTGGCCTCCCTGTGCCAAGGTCTGGGCTGTGTGTAGCGGGCGTCCTGTGCCAAGGTCGGGGCTGTGTACCACGACACCCTTCGCTGAGGTCCGGGGCTTGTTCCGTGGTTGCATGCGCTGAGGTCCAGGCTTTGTGTAACTGTCATACTGCAGCGAGGTCCGGGCTGTGTGCTGCGGTTTCCCTGCACCAAGGTCAGGGATGTGTGCCACCATCGCCCTGCGCCGAGGTCCGGATTGTGTTCTGCGGTCGGCATGCAATGAGATCTGGGCTGTAAGCCGTGTTTGGCTTGCGACGAGGACCATGATGTGTGCCACGGTCACCCTGCACTAAGGTCCGGGCTGTGTGCCGTGGTCGCTCTGTGCCGAGGTCCGTGCTTGTGCCACGGTCACCCTGCACCAAGTTCTGGGCTTTGTGATGAGTGCCCTGCGCCGTTTTCCATGTGTTTTGCCACAGTCACCCTCTGCTGAAGTCCGGGCTGTGTGTCGCGGTCGCCCTACACCAAAGTCCAGGCTGTTTTCTCCGGTCTGCCTTTGCCGAGATCCAGGCTGTGTGCCACGGTCGCCTGCGCCGAGGTCCGAGTTGTGTGATGCCTTCGCCCTGCTCCGAGTCTGGGCTGAGTAACGCAGTTACCCTGCACTGAGTTCTGGGCTGTGTGATTCAGTCTCCTTGTGCCGAATTCTGGCCTGTGTTACGTGGTCGCCCTGGGTCGAAGTTCGCGCTGTGTGTCATGGTTCACTGTGCCAAATACCGGGCTTTGTGCTGTGGTCTCATTTCACCGAGGTACGGGCTTTGTTTCATGGTCGTCCTGTGACAAGGTCTGGGCTGTGTGTGGCAGATGCCCAACGCCAAGGTCTGGGGCATGTGGCACTGTCACCGTGCACTGAAGTCCAGGCTTTGTGTCACTGTCGCCCTGCAGCGAGGTCAGGGCTGTGTGCTGCAGTCAGCCTGGGCTGAGTTCCGGGCTGTGTGCCACAGTCACCCTGCACTGTGTTCCGGGATGTGTGCTGTGATCGCTTGCACCGAGGTCCGTGTTGTGTGCCGTGGTCATCTTGCACCCAGGTCCAGGCTGTGTGCCGCGGTCGCATGAGCCGAGGTCCAGGCTGTGTGCTGTAGTCACCCTTTGCCAAGGTCCGGGCTGTGTGCTGCGGTTGGCCTGCGCCAAGGTCCAGGCTGTGTGCCGCGGTCACCCTGTTCCAAGGTCCAGGCTGTGTGCCACGGTCACCCTGCGCCGAGGTCTGGGCTGTGTGCCAAGGTCGCCCTGCACCAATGTCTGGGCCATGTGCCATCGTTGTCTTGCACGCATGTCCGGGCTGTGTGCTGCAGTCACCCTGTGCCAATATCTGGGACGTGTGCCATTTTCGTCTTGTGCCCAGGTCAGGGCTTTTTGCCGTGGCCGCCCTATGCCAAGGTCCTGGCTGTGTGCCGTGGTCGCCTGTGCTGAATTCCGTGTTGTGTGCTGTGGTCACCCTGCATCTAATTCCCGGCTGTGAGCCACGGTCGGCTTGCGACAAGTTCCGGGCTGTGACCCGTGTTCGGTTTGCGATGAGTTCTGGGTTGTGTGTGGTGGTCGCTCTGCGCCGAGTTCTGTGCTGTGTGCCTCGGTCACCCTGCACTGAGGTCCGGGCTGTGTGCCTTAGTCACCCTGCACCGAGTTCCGGTTGGTTTGCCGTGGTCGCCCTGTGCCAAGGTCTGGAATGTATGCCGCGCTCGCCCTGCGCCGAGGTCTGGGCTGTGTGCCACAGTCACCCTGCACCGAGTTCCAAGCTGTGTGCCATAGTCACCCTTCACCAAGGTCCAGGCTGTTTGCCGTGGTCACCCTGTGCCGAGGTCCCAGCCGTTTGCCACGGTTGCCTCCGTTGAAGTCCGTGTTGTGTGCCGTGGTCACCCTGTGCCTAATTCTGGGTTGTGAGCCGCTGTTGGCTTGTGACGAGGTCTGGGCTGTGTGCCACAGTCGG
>SJYV01020855.1:0-10845 GCA_006410875.1 Neotragus pygmaeus | reverse complement strand
GAGGTCTGAGTTGTGTGATGCCTTCGCCCTGCTCCGAGTCTGGGCTGAGTAACGCAGTTACCCTGCACTGAGTTCTGGGCTGTGTGATTCAGTCTCCTTGTGCCGAATTCTGGCCTGTGTTACGTGGTCGCCCTGGGTCGAAGTTCGCGCTGTGTGTCATGGTTCACTGTGCCAAATACCGGGCTTTGTGCTGTGGTCTCATTTCACCGAGGTACGGGCTTTGTTTCATGGTCGTCCTGTGACAAGGTCTGGGCTGTGTGTGGCAGATGCCCAACGCCAAGGTCTGGGGCATGTGGCACTGTCACCGTGCACTGAAGTCCAGGCTTTGTGTCACTGTCGCCCTGCAGCGAGGTCAGGGCTGTGTGCTGCAGTCAGCCTGGGCTGAGTTCCGGGCTGTGTGCCACAGTCACCCTGCACTGTGTTCCGGGATGTGTGCTGTGATCGCTTGCACCGAGGTCCGTGTTGTGTGCCGTGGTCATCTTGCACCCAGGTCCAGGCTGTGTGCCGCGGTCGCATGAGCCGAGGTCCAGGCTGTGTGCTGTAGTCACCCTTTGCCAAGGTCCGGGCTGTGTGCTGCGGTTGGCCTGCGCCAAGGTCCAGGCTGTGTGCCGCGGTCACCCTGTTCCAAGGTCCAGGCTGTGTGCCACGGTCACCCTGCGCCGAGGTCTGGGCTGTGTGCCAAGGTCGCCCTGCACCAATGTCTGGGCCATGTGCCATCGTTGTCTTGCACGCATGTCCGGGCTGTGTGCTGCAGTCACCCTGTGCCAATATCTGGGACGTGTGCCATTTTCGTCTTGTGCCCAGGTCAGGGCTTTTTGCCGTGGCCGCCCTATGCCAAGGTCCTGGCTGTGTGCCGTGGTCGCCTGTGCTGAATTCCGTGTTGTGTGCTGTGGTCACCCTGCATCTAATTCCCGGCTGTGAGCCACGGTTGGCTTGCGACAAGTTCCGGGCTGTGACCCGTGTTCGGTTTGCGATGAGTTCTGGGTTGTGTGTGGTGGTCGCTCTGCGCCGAGTTCTGTGCTGTGTGCCTCGGTCACCCTGCACTGAGGTCCGGGCTGTGTGCCTTAGTCACCCTGCACCGAGTTCCGGTTGGTTTGCCGTGGTCGCCCTGTGCCAAGGTCTGGAATGTATGCCGCGCTCGCCCTGCGCCGAGGTCTGGGCTGTGTGCCACAGTCACCCTGCACCGAGTTCCAAGCTGTGTGCCATAGTCACCCTTCACCAAGGTCCAGGCTGTTTGCCGTGGTCACCCTGTGCCGAGGTCCCAGCCGTTTGCCACGGTTGCCTCCGTTGAAGTCCGTGTTGTGTGCCGTGGTCACCCTGTGCCTAATTCTGGGTTGTGAGCCGCTGTTGGCTTGTGACGAGGTCTGGGCTGTGTGCCACAGTCGGCTTGTGATGAGTTCTGGGCTGTGTGCTGCAGTTGCTCTGCGCCGAGGTCCGTGCTCTGTGCCACGGTCGCCCTGCACCAAGTTCCGGTCAGTTTGCCATGGTCACCCTGTGCTGAGGTCCAGAATGTGTGCCATGGTCACCCTTCACCGGGTCTGGGCTGAGTACCGCAGTAGCCCTGCACCGATGTATGGGCTGTGTGACACTGTAACCCTGTGCCAAATTCCGACCTGTGTTACACCATCTCTGTGGGCCGAGGTTAGGGCTGTGTGTCACGTTGCCCTGCACCGAGGTCCGGGCTTTGTGCTGTGGTCACATTTTGTCGAGGTCCGTGACTGTGTGCCGTGTACGCCCATTGCCGCGGTCTGGAGAGTGTGCTGTGGTCGCCGTGTGTTGAAGTCCAGGCTATGGGTCACTGTCACCCTGAAGCGAGGTCCTGGGTATATGCTGCAGTTGCCCTGCAGCAAGGTCCAGGCTGTGAGCCAGTCGCCCTTCTCCGAGTTCCGGGCTGTGTTCCATGGTCGGCCTGCGCTGAAGTCCGGGCTGTGTGCCACAGTCACCCTGCACTGAGGTACACGTTGTGTGCAGTGGTCTCCCTGAGTCTAATTCCGGGCTGTGAGGTGCAGTCAGCTTGTGTCGAGTTACAGGCTCTGAGCCGTGTTCAGCTTGCGACGAGGTCCGGGCGGTGTGCCGTGGTCTCCCTGAGCCTAATTCCAGGCTGTGAGCTGCGGTCAGCTTGTGACGAGTAATGGGCTCTGAGCCATGTTCGGCTTGCGACGAGTTACGGGCTGTCTGCAGCGGTCTTTCAGTGCCAAGGTCCATGCTGTGTGCCTCGGTCGCCCTGCCCTGAGGTCCAGGCTGTGTGCTACATCGCCCTGCACCGAGTTCCAGTCGGTTTGTCTCTGTCGCCCTGTGCCGAGGTCCAGAATGTTTGCTGTGGTCACCCTGCACCGAGGTCTGGGCTGTGTGCCACGATCGCCCTGCGCCGGGTCTGCGCTGAGTACTGCGATTGCCCTGCACCAATGTATGGGCTGTGTGGAACGGTAACCCTGTACCAAATTCCAGCCTGTGTTACATGGTGTCCCTGGGCCAAGGTTTGGGCTGTGTGTCGCGATGCTCTGCACTGAGGTCCGGGCTTTGTGCTGTGGTCACATTTCTTCAAAGTCTGGGCTGTGTGTCGCGGTCATCCTGTGCTGAGGTCGAGGCTATGTGCCATGTACGCTCATTGCCGAGATCCAGAGAGTGTGCTGCAGTTGCCGTGCACCAAGGTCCAGGCTATGTGTCACTGTCACCCTGCAGCAAGGTCCTGGGTATGTGCTGTGGTTGCCTTGCAGCGAGGTCTGAGCTATGAGCTGCGGTCGCCCTTTGCCAAGTTCCGGGCTGTGTTCCGCGGTCGCCCTGCTCTCGAGGTCCAGGCTGTGTGCCTCGGTCGACCTGCGACGAGGTCTAGGCTATGTGCCGCGATCGGCTTGCGACGAAGTCCGTGATGTGTTCCGCGGTCGCTCTGCTCTGAGGTCCGGGCTGAGTGCCATGGTCGCCTGGTGCAAAGGTCTGTGCTGAGTGTCACGGTCGTCCTGTGACGAGGTTGGGGCTGTGTACCGGGGATGCCCATTACAGAGGTCTGGGGCTTGTGCCGCAGTCACTGTGCACTGAGGTCCAGGCTTTGTGTCACTGTCGCACTGCAGCGAGGTCTGGGCTGTGTGCTGCCGTTGCTTTGCACCAAATTCAGGGATGTGTGCTGCCATCGTCCTGTGCCGAGGTCCGGGCTGTGAGCCACGGTCACCCTGCGCTGAGTTCCGGGCTGTGTTCTGCGGTCGGCCTGTGCTGAAGTCCAGGTTGTGTGCCGCGGTCGCCCTGTGTCGAGTTCCGGGCTGTCAGCCATGGTTGCCCTGTACCAAAATCCAGCCTGTGTGCTGCGGTCACCCTGTGGCATAGTCTGGGCTGTTTGCCGTGGTCGCTCTGTGCCGAGGTCTGTTCTGTGTGCTGCGATCGCCCTGTTCTGAGGTCCGGGCTGTGTGCTGCCATTGCCCTGTGCCAAGGTTCAAAGTGTGTACTACCATTGCACTGCACCAAGGTCCGGGCTGTGTGCCGCGGTCGCTATGCGCCAAGGTCCGGGCTGTGTTCCATGGTCACCCTGCTCCAAATTCCGGTCTATGTTATGTGGTCACCCTGCGCCGAAGTCCGGGGTATGTGCTGCAGTCCTCTTCACCCAGGTCCGGCCTGTGTGCCACGGTCACCCAGTGCTGAATTCCGGACTGGGTGCCACCATCGCCCTGCGCCAAGGTCCAGGCTGTGTGCCGTGATCACCCAGCACCAAGTACCAGGCTGTGAGCTGCGGTCGGCTTGCAATGAGGTCCGGGCAGTGTGCCATGGTAGCACTGCACTGAGGTCCATGCTGTGTGCCACAGTGGCCCTACGCCGAGGTCCGGGAAGTTTGCCGTGGTCGCCCTGCGCAAAGTTCTGGGCTGTGAGCCGTGGTCGCCCTGTGCCAAGTTCTGGGCTGTGTGCCGTGGTCAGATTGCGACGAGGTCCGGTCTGTATGCTGTGGTCACCATGTGCCGAGGTCTGGGTTGTGTGACGCCTTCACCCTGTGCTGCATTCCGGGCTGTGTGATGCGGTCGCCCTGAGATGAGATCCGGGCTGTGTGTCGCGGTGCCCTGCCCCTAGTTCCTGGCTGTTTGCCGTGGTCCCCCTTCACCGAGTTCCATTCTCTGTGTCGTGGTCGTCAGGTGCCGAGTTCCAGACTGTGTGCCGCGGTCACTCTGCTCTGAGATCCGGGGTGTGTGCCCCGGTCGTCCTGCTCTGAGGTCCAGGATGTGTGCTGAGGTCGCATTGTGCCAATGTCCTGGCTGTGTTATGCAGTTACCCTGGGCCGAGTTCTGGGCTGTGTGCCGCAGTCGCCCTGCTCCAAGGTACGGACTGTGTGCCGTGGTCACCCTGCCCCGAGGTCTGTGCTTTGTGCTGCGGTTGCCACGTGCTGATGTCCAGGCTTTGTGCCACTGTCGCCCTGCACAGAGTTCCGTGCTATGTGCCGCGGTCACCCTGCTCCGTGGTCAGGGCTTTGTTCCACTGTCACCCTGCCCCGAGTTCCGTGCTGTGTCCCATGTTCTCCTTCCGCCAAGGTCCAGGGTGTGTGCTGCCATCGCCCTGCACTGATGGCCGGGGTGTGTGCCGCAGTTGCCAGGCCCCGAGGTTCGATGTGTGTACTGCAGGTGCCATTTGCCAAGGTCCGGGCTGTTTGCCGCCATCACACTTTGCCAAGATCCGGGCAGTGTGCTGCGGTCGCCCTATGCCGAGGTCCATGCTGTGTGCCATGGTCGGCCTGCTCCAAGGTCCAGGATGTGTGCCATGGTCACCCGCACCAAGGTCTGGGTTTTGTGCCGTGGTCGCCCTGCACCAAGGTCGGGGCTGTGAGCTGCTGTTGGCTTGCAAAGAGGTCCGTGCTGTGTGCCGTGTTCGCCCTTCACTGAGGTCTGGGCTGTGTGCCACAGTCGCCCTGCAGCTTTGTCCTGGCTGTGTTCCGCTGTCAGCTTGCGATGAGTTCAGGGCTCTGTGCTGCGGTCACTCTGCACCGAAGTCCGTGCTGTGTGCCGCGGTCACCCTGTGCCGAGGTCCGGGTTGTGTGCCACAGTGGCCTTCTGTTGAGGTCCGGGCTGTGTGCCGCAGTCACCCTATGCTGAGGTCCGGGCTCTGTGCCATGGTTACCCTGCACTGAGGTCCGGGCTCTGTGCAATGGTCACCCTGCACCGAGGTCCGAGCAGTGTGCCACGGTCGCCCTATGCCGAGTCTGGGCTATGTGACGTGGTCAACCTGCACTGAATTCTGGTCGGTGTTCCACGGTCAACTTGGGGCCAGGTTCGGGCTCTGTGTAGCGGTGCCCTGTGCCGAGTTCTGAGTTTTGTGCTGTGGTCACATTTGGCCGAGGTGCGGGCTGTGTGTCGCAGTCGGCCAGCGCTGAGGTCCGGGCTGTGTGCCACGTCGCCCTGTACAGAGATCCGGGATGTGTGCCGCGGCTGCTTGCACCGAGGTCCGGGTTGTGTGCCGAGGTCGCCCTGTGCCAAGTTCCGTGATGTGATCTGGGGTCTGCTTGCGCTGACTTCCAGGCTGAGTGCCGCGGTCGCCCTGCACCGAGATCCGGGATGTGTGCCGTGGTCTCCCTGCACTGAGTCTGGGTTGAGGACTGCGGTCGCCCTACACCGAGGTTTGGGCTCTGTGCCATGTTCGCCCTGCGCCAAGGTCCATGCTGTGTGCCATGGTCGCCCTGCGCCAATGTCCAGGTTGTGTGCTGCAGTCACCCTGCACCAAACTCCGGGATGTGTGCCACGGTCGTGCTGTGCCGAGTCCGGCCTGAGTGCCGCGATCACCCTGCAATGAGGTCTGGGCTGTGTGACGTGTTCGAACTGTGCCGAGTTCTGTGCTTTGTTTCACGGTCACCCTGTGCCAATGTCTGTGCTGTGTGCCCCCATTGGCCTGCACCGAGGTCCGGGCTGTGTGCCACGGTCGCCCTGTGCCGAGGTCTGTGCTGTGTGCCGCGGTAGCCCTTCTCTGATGTCCAGGCTGTGTTCCACGGTCACCCTCCACCGAAGACTGGGCTGTGTACTGTGGTCGCCCTGCAACGAGGTCCAGGCTGTATGATGCAGTAGACCTGGGCCGAATTCCAGGCTGTGTTTCACGGTCGACCTATGCCGAGTTCTGGGCTGTGAGCCGCGGTCGGCCTGCAACGAGGACCGGGCTATGTGCTGCGGTTGCCCTGTGCTGAGTTCCGGGCCCTGGGCCACAGTCGCCCTATCCCGAGGTCCGCGTTGTGTGCCACGGTCACCCTGCGCCTAGTTCCAGGCTGTGAGCCGCGGTCGGCGTGTGACGAGGTCCGGGCTGTTTACCGCAGTTGCTGTGTGCTGAGGTCCGGGCTGTGTGCCGCTGTCTGCCTGCACAGAGTTCCGAGCTGTGTGCTGCAGTTGCCTGCACCGAGGTCGGGGCTGTGTGCCGTGGTTGACTTGCACCAAGGTCCAGCTGTGTTCCGCAGACACTCTGCACGGAGGTCCGGGCTATAAGCCATGGTCGCCTTGCGATGACATCTGGGCTGTGTGCCGCCGTCACTCTGTGCCGAGGTCCAGTTTGTGTGCCACAGATGCCCTTCGCCGAGGTTCGTGGCCTGTCCCTGGGTGGCCATGTGCCAAGGTCCAGGCTTTGTGTCACTGTCGCCCTGCAGCGAGGTACGGGCAGTGTTCCATTGTTGCCCTGCACCGAGGTCCAGGCTGTGTGCCGCCACCGCCCTGCGCCGAGATCCGGGCTGTGTGCTGCGGTCACCCTGTGCCAACTTCTGTGCTGTGTGCTACGGTCGCACTGTGCCAAGGTCCGGGCTGTGTGTTGCGATCGCTCTACACCAAGGTCCATGCTGTGTGCNCCATTGCCTTCTCCAGAAATTTAGTATAAAAGTCTTTATATTCTTTGAGACACTAGAATGAGGGTTTGGTGTTTTTGGTCCCATCTATATAGAAGATATCAGTTTGAGGTACAGGTCGTGATGTGACAATGCAAGAGATAATAAATTCAGTATTTTTGAAGAAGTTCTAGAGTTTGTTAGAAGGATAATGAAATGAAATTTCTCTAAAACATTCTAGAAAATCTATTTAAAAATTGGTAGAAGTTTGTAATGTATTTTTGAATTGAGATTTATTAATAGGTATGACAATTTTATGAGGATTGGAGACAATTAGAGTCTTAGCTCTATTTCTTTCATTGATAATGTTTAGAGCAATCAAGTCAACATAGGGTATTAGTGATCTTGTCTCTCTAAAATGGGTATAGATCCATTTTATTGAGTATTTTTGTTGAGTAAGAAGTCCTGTGGGAGAATGGAGAGAGGGGAGTATAATAATTAATAATTCTAGAGGTAAATTAAGTCTAATATGAGTAAGAAACTGTTTTTGTAATTTATTTTGCACCAAACAGTTTCTCTTGTGTCTCTTGTGAAAGTGAACAAGGGTTATTTAAATTGGGATCTCCTTTTAAAGTGTTAAATAAGTTAGTTGATAATTTGCTATGTCTAACGAGGGTCTAATCCAATTTATATCACCTAAAACTTTTTGAAAATCATTTAAGGTTGATAATTTATCAAGAAGAATTTGTGTTAGTTGGGGAGTAATATGTTGTCTATTAACAATACATCTCAAGTAATGGTAAGGTGTAGAAGTTTGCATCTTTTCAGGGGCAATTCAGGGGCAATGATTAGTCTAGAAGCTCTTAAGCATTGTTTAGCTATGTCAAACATTTGTTGAGTTTCTAAAACAGATGGAGCCAAAAACAATATATCATCCATGTAATGAATAACAAGAAAGTCAGGAAATTGTTTTCTCACAGGTTCAAGGGCTTTGGCTATATAATATTGANTTTAGCTATGTCAAACATTTGTTGAGTTTCTAAAACAGATGGAGCCAAAAACAATATATCATCCATGTAATGAATAACAAGAAAGTCAGGAAATTGTTTTCTCACAGGTTCAAGGGCTTTGGCTATATAATATTGACATATGGTGGGAGAATTCATCATTTTTCTAGGCAACACAGTCCATTGATACCATTTATGAGGCCTGACATGATTAGGATAAGGAAGAGAGAAAGCAAATCTCTCTTGGTTTGGAGGGTGTAAAGGTATAGTAAAAAAGCAATCTTATAAATCTATAATGATAATATGTCAGTTTTGAGAAATAGTGGTAGGTGATGGAATTTCTGGTTGTAATGTACCCATAGGTTTCATAGATGTATTAACTTTTTGAAGACCTGTTAAAAGATGCCATTTGCTATTATTACAAATATGGGAGAATTTCAAGGGGAATAAGATTCCTCAATATGTTTTCATTTCAATTCTGTATCTATAAGTTTTAGTAGCTTCTAATTTCTCTTTTGTAAGGGGCCACTGCTTTGTCCAAATAGGCTTATCATTTTTCCAAATTATTTTTAATAATTGTATTGTTTGTTTAATGAGCAGTGGCCCCTAGGAAAAATGTGGAATATATATTTGAGTTTGCCATTGCATAAGTAAATCTCTATAAAATTAAAGGGTGCATTTATCACATAAGGTCATAATGTTGCAGGCTGGCCTTCTGGTCTCTCACATGGATATATTTGAACACTTTGATAAACCTCTTGTACTCTGGTTTGAGAAACTCCTGCAATTTGGCAAGAAATTCTCTGTATAGGCCAAGATTTGGGCCATAAATGTTTGGAAATAATAGTAATATCGGATCCACTATCGAGATCACCAGAAAATCTTTGTCATTAATTTTGATATTTATATTTGGTCATGTATATTTAGATACTATTGATGTCCATAAAGATTGTTTTTATTAGTATTATCAAATCTATCTCTATATCATTAGAGGAGTTAATAGAAATGTAAGTTAAAAGAAGTAATTGGACAATCCTTTTTTTAAATGGCCCTTATCCCTACAAACAAAGTATCTTTTTTCTTTTTAAAGGTAGCAGCCATTGCTTCAGCTAACACTTGCATTTTCTGAGTTTTTGATCTAAAGTTGTAACAAGCCTTTAAATAATCAATAACATTTTTGGTCTTATGTATTGGAGGGATGGCTCTCTGACATTTTCGATTCACATTTTCATATGTAAGCAGTTTTTAAATTGTACTTTGGCTTCCTCTTCGATAACATCATAGGAGATAGTTACTCCCGGTAGCTAAAAAATCAGCATAGGTTTCATTAGGCCCTTGTAATATCTTTGTGTAGTTATCTTTAGCTTTTCCTTCAAAAGTAATTTGATCCCATGCTTCCAGGGCAACTTCTTTCAATTGCTCATGTAACAAAGGAGGGCATTGTATCTAAGCTTTCATTGAATTAAATTGTCCTATATCGGTTAACATTTTAAAAGTAATTTGGTTTTGGGGAGTGTCAGTTTGAGCATTAGAATTGGCATGATCCCAGGCCACATCATGAAACCATATTATCTATTGAAGATATTCTCTTGGTTTAAGAAGAGCTTTTATCAAAATTTTCCAGTCATAAGGAATAAAATTTTTAATAGAAGATGTCATAGTGTTTAGAAGTTCTTTAGTGAAAGGTGAATGAGGGCTGTACATAGTTATAGCCTTTTTTATTTATTGTATGTGAGAAAAATCAATGTCTCCATGTTGAGGTATTAGTTGTCTTTGAGCATTAACATTTTTTTTAACACAGGAAAGGCAAAAAGATCATTGGCCTCAGAGACTTGAGATTGCAAAGGCAATAAATCAGAAAGCCTTTGTCATGAAGGAGAATGGGTGGATCATCTGTATTCACAAATATGAGTGTGTGTTAGGGGTTATTATTGTCATAAAAAAAAATTGTTGGCTTTAGTGTCAAAGAGAGCATCAGAAAAATCATTATCAGATTTATTTTGTCCTTGAATCGAGGGGACCTTTGGTTTCGTGCTCATTACAAGAGGAGGATGAGTGCTTGGGATAGTTGGAGCAAGGATTGTGGGAAAGTTTTGAGACATTTTTTGTTGCTCTAATTGGACTTTTTGTAAAGTTTTATCATTTAATTTATGTTCGTATAATAGGTGTTCAGCTTGTTGACGAATATCAGGGGGGCTAGAATTGCCTAGAAATGGCAAGATCATGGCTTTAATGAGGGCCTACAAGAGCCAGAAATCTATTGGAATATTTTTTACCCATCTTGTGGCTCATTTAATATTATTATTATTATTATTATTATTATTATTTTTAACCTGGTTCCAAAATTTTAAATTGAAACTGTCTTCATCAGGGAACCAGGGATTATATTCAACTACTGTTTGGAGACAAGCCTTTATCTGTTGATATGAAATCAAAAGTCCTTGAACCTTAAATAAATGATGAAGTAAAGTAGAAAAGTGATGGGGGCTTTCCAGCCATTTGTCCCATAACCCTACACTTACCGACCTCTGTAGGTCCTAACAGTCACTCCATTTGCTTGCCAAGGGCTTCCACCATGTCCCAGTTCAGGCACCACTTGTCATGGTCTTTGTAGACTGGGACCTGGGGACTGGAGTCGACGAGAAGAGGGACACAGGGAACCCAAGTCTCTAGTGAAACAAGGGTGCCTTATTTGCAGAAACACATGTTTATGTATCTTCATACAAGGCAGCTTTAGGCAGTTAAAAAAACAAACAAACAAAAAACGTGAGCAAAAACAAAGCCAAGCAAATAACAGTCTTCAAAGGGCCAGAAAGCATTCCATATCCTGAGTACGAGGGGCATAAATGAATAGATTACATATAAGTAAGGTCACTGAAGGGAGTCACTAAAGGGAGTCACTAAAAGGAATCTAAGCAGGTGCCTCTTCTCATGATCTCAGTCTTCAGAACTGCATGCAGCTCTGCTTGTTCCTGTTTTCCAGGAACTGATAAGGAATAGAAAATCCTTGAGAAATGGCACACACAAAAAAGAGTAACATACTGGATCCCTTAAAGCTGAACATCCCTGACACTT